>CAWWDY010000863.1:41980-68152 GCA_963942605.1 Poecilus cupreus | reverse complement strand
TTTTTGCAAGCTGAAAATAGCTATTTTATCTTGATTTTGCAAACATAAGCCATTACACACGACATATACATGAATATGACAGTTTAAATACTTGAAAACGGTGTTTTGTATGCTTTTGCATGCTTAAAACAGCATTTTTATCTTGCTTTCACCAACATTAGCTATTATACACGACAGAAAAATGAATATGACAGTTTAAATACTTGAAAACAGCATTTTGTATGTTTTTGCAAGCTGAAAACAGCTATTTTATCTTGATTTTGCAAACATAAGCCATTACACACTACATATACATGAATATGACAGTTTGAATACTTGAAAACGGTATTTTGTATGCTTTCGCATGCTTAAAACAGTATTTTTATCTTGCTTTCACCAACATTAGCTATTATACACAGTTTAAATACTTGAAAACAGCATTTTGTGTGTGTTTGCAAGCTGAAAACAGCTATTTAATCTTGATTTTGCAAACATAAGCTATTACACACGACATATACATGAATATGACAGTTTCAATACTTGAAAACGGTATTTTGTATGCTTTTGCATGCTTAAAACAGCATTTTTATCTTGCTTTCACCAACATTAGCTATTATACACGACAGAAACATGAATATGACAGTATAAATACTTGAAAACAGCATTTTGTATATTTTTTGCAAGCTGAAAACAGTTATTTTATCTTGATTTTGCAAACATAAGCCATTACACACGACATATACATGAATATGACAGGTTAAATATTTGAAAACCGTGTTGTGTATGCTTTTGTATGCTTAAAACAGAATTTTTTATCTTGCTTTCACCAACATTAGCTATTATACACGACAGAAACATGAATATGACAGTTTAAATACTTGAAAACGGTGTTTTGTATGCTTTTGCATGCTTAAAACAGCATTTTTATCATCCTTTCACCAACATTAGCTATTATACACGACAGAAACATGAATATGACAGTTTAAATACTTAAAAACAGCATTTTGTATGTTTTTGCAAGCTTAAAACAAATATTTTATCTTGATTTTGCAAACATAAGCCATTACACACGACATATACATGAATATGACAGTTTAAATACCTGAAAACGGTGTTTTGTATTCTTTTGCATGCTTAAAACAGCATTTTTATCTTGCTTTCACCAACATTAGCTATTATACACGACAGAAAAATGAATATGACAGTTTAAATACTTGAAAACAGCATTTTGTATGTTTTTGCAAGCTGAAAACAGCTATTTTATCTTAATTTTGCAAACATAAGATATTACACACGACATATACATGGATATGACAGTTTAAATATAAAAAACGGTGTTTTGTATGCTTTTGCATGCTTAAAACAGCATTTTTATCTTGCTTTCACCAACATTAGCTATTATACACGACAGAAACATGAATATGACAGTTTAAATACTTGAAAACGGTGTTTTGTATGCTTTTGCATGCTTAAAACAGCATTTTTATCATCCTTTCACCAACATTAGCTATTATACACGACAGAAACATGAATATGACAGTTTAAATACTTAAAAACAGCATTTTGTATGTTTTTGCAAGCTGGAAACAAATATTTTATCTTGATTTTGCAAACATAAGCCATTACACACGACATATACATGAATATGACAGTTTAAATACCTGAAAACGGTGTTTTGTATTCTTTTGCATGCTTAAAACAGCATTTTTATCTTGCTTTCACCAACATTAGCTATTATACACGACGAAAACATGAATATGATAGTTTAAATACTTGAAAACAGCATTTTGTATGTTTTTGCAAGCTGAAAACAGCTATTTTATCTTGATTTTGCAAACATAAGCCATTACACACGATATATACATGAATATGACAGTTTAAATACTTGAAAACGGTGTTTTGTATGCTTTTGCTTGCTTAAAACAACATTTTTATCTTGTTTTCACCAACATTAGCTATTATACACGACAGAAATATGAATATGACAGTTTAAATACTTGAAAACAGTATTTTTGTATGTTTTTGCAAGCTGAAAATAGCTATTTTATCTTGATTTTGCAAACATAAGCCATTACACACGACATATACATGAATATGACAGTTTGAATACTTGAAAACGGTATTTTGTATGCTTTCGCATGCTTAAAACAGTATTTTTATCTTGCTTTCACCAACATTAGCTATTATACACAGTTTAAATACTTGAAAACAGCATTTTGTGTGTGTTTGCAAGCTGAAAACAGCTATTTAATCTTGATTTTGCAAACATAAGCTATTACACACGACATATACATGAATATGACAGTTTCAATACTTGAAAACGGTATTTTGTATGCTTTTGCATGCTTAAAACAGCATTTTTATCTTGCTTTCACCAACATTAGCTATTATACACGACAGAAACATGAATATGACAGTATAAATACTTGAAAACAGCATTTTGTATATTTTTGCAAGCTGAAAACAGTTATTTTATCTTGATTTTGCAAACATAAGCCATTACACACGACATATACATGAATATGACAGGTTAAATATTTGAAAACCGTGTTGTGTATGCTTTTGTATGCTTAAAACAGAATTTTTTATCTTGCTTTCACCAACATTAGCTATTATACACGACAGAAACATGAATATGACAGTTTAAATACTTGAAAACGGTGTTTTGTATGCTTTTGCATGCTTAAAACAGCATTTTTATCATCCTTTCACCAACATTAGCTATTATACACGACAGAAACATGAATATGACAGTTTAAATACTTAAAAACAGCATTTTGTATGTTTTTGCAAGCTTAAAACAAATATTTTATCTTGATTTTGCAAACATAAGCCATTACACACGACATATACATGAATATGACAGTTTAAATATCTGAAAACGGTGTTTTGTATTCTTTTGCATGCTTAAAACAGCATTTTTATCTTGCTTTCACCAACATTAGCTATTATACACGACAGAAAAATGAATATGACAGTTTAAATACTTGAAAACAGCATTTTGTATATTTTTGCAAGCTGAAAACAGCTATTTTATCTTGATTTTGCAAACATAAGCCATTACACACGATATATACATGAATATGACAGTTTAAATACTTGAAAACGGTGTTTTGTATGCTTTTGCATGCTTAAAACAGCATTTTTATCTTGCTTTCACCAACATTAGCTATTATACACGACAAAAAAATGAATATGACAGTTTAAATACTTGAAAACAGCATTTTGTATGTTTTTGCAAGCTGAAAACAGCTATTTTATCTTGATTTTGCAAACATAAGCCATTACACACTACATATACATGAATATGACAGTTTGAATACTTGAAAACGGTGTTTTGTATGCTTTCGCATGCTTAAAACAGTATTTTTATCTTGCTTTCACCAACATTAGCTATTATACACAGTTTAAATACTTGAAAACAGCATTTTGTGTGTGTTTGCAAGTTGAAAACAGCTATTTAATCTTGATTTTGCAAACATAAGCTATTACACACGACATATACATGAATATGACAGTTTCAATACTTGAAAACGGTATTTTGTATGCTTTTGCATGCTTAAAACAGCATTTTTATCTTGCTTTCACCAACATTAGCTATTATACACGACAGAAACATGAATATGACAGTATAAATACTTGAAAACAGCATTTTGTATATTTTTGCAAGCTGAAAACAGTTATTTTATCTTGATTTTGCAAATATAAGCCATTACACACGACATATACATGAATATGACAGGTTAAATATTTGAAAACGGTGTTGTGTATGCTTTTGTATGCTTAAAACAGAATTTTTATCTTGCTTTCACCAACATTAGCTATTATACACGACAGAAACATGAATATGACAGTTTAAATACTTGAAAACGGTGTTTTGTATGCTTTTGCATGCTTAAAACAGCATTTTTATCATCCTTTCACCAACATTAGCTATTATACACGACAGAAACATGAATATGACAGTTTAAATACTTAAAAACAGCATTTTGTATGTTTTTGCAAGCTGGAAACAAATATTTTATCTTGATTTTGCAAACATAAGCCATTACACACGACATATACATGAATATGACAGTTTAAATACCTGAAAACGGTGTTTTGTATTCTTTTGCATGCTTAAAACAGCATTTTTATCTTGCTTTCACCAACATTAGCTATTATACACGACAGAAAAATGAATATGACAGTTTAAATACTTGAAAACAGCATTTTGTATATTTTTGCAAGCTGAAAACAGCTATTTTATCTTGATTTTGCAAACATAAGCCATTACACACGATATATACATGAATATGACAGTTTAAATACTTGAAAACTGTGTTTTGTATGCTTTTGCTTGCTTAAAACAACATTTTTATCTTGTTTTCACCAACATTAGCTATTATACACGACAGAAATATGAATATGACAGTTTAAATACTTGAAAACAGTATTTTGTATGTTTTTGCAAGCTGAAAATAGCTATTTTATCTTGATTTTGCAAACATAAGCCATTACACACGACATATACATGAATATGACAGTTTAAATACTTGAAAACGGTGTTTTGTAAGCTTTTGCATGCTTAAAACAGCATTTTTATCTTGCTTTCACCAACATTAGCTATTATACACGACAGAAAAATGAATATGACAGTTTAAATACTTGAAAACAGCATTTTGTATGTTTTTGCAAGCTGAAAACAGCTATTTTATCTTGATTTTGCAAACATAAGCCATTACACACTACATATACATGAATATGACAGTTTGAATACTTGAAAACGGTGTTTTGTATGCTTTCGCATGCTTAAAACAGTATTTTTATCTTGCTTTCACCAACATTAGCTATTATACACAGTTTAAATACTTGAAAACAGAATTTTGTGTGTGTTTGCAAGCTGAAAACAGCTATTTAATCTTGATTTTGCAAACATAAGCTATTACACACGACATATACATGAATATGACAGTTTCAATATTAGAAAACGGTATTTTGTATGCTTTTGCATGCTTAAAACAGCATTTTTATCTTGCTTTCACCAACATTAGCTATTATACACGACAGAAACATGAATATGACAGTTCAAATACTTGAAAACAGCATTTTTTGTGTTTTTGCAAGCTGAAAACAGGTATTTTATCTTGATTTTGCAAACATAAGCCATTACAAACCACATATACATAAATATGACAGTTAAAATTCTTGAAAACGCTGCTTTGTATGCTTTTGCATGCTTAAAACAGCATTTTTATCTTGCTTTCACTAACATTATCTATTATACACGACAGAAATATGAATATGACAGTTTAAATACTTGAAAACGGTGTTTTATATGCTTTTGCATGCTTAAAACAGCATTTTTATCTTGCTTTCACCAACATTAACTATTATACACGACAGAAACATGAAAATGACAGTTTAAATACTTAAAAACAGCATTTTGTATGTTTTTGCAAGCTGAAAAAAGCAATTTTATCTTGATTTTGCAAACATAAGACATTACACACGACATATACATGAATATGACAGTTTAAATACCTGAAAACGGTGTTTTGTATTTTTTTGCATGCTTAAAACAGCATTTTTATCTTGCTTTCACCAACATTAGTTTTTATACACGACGGAAACATGAATATGATAGTTTAAATACTTGAAAACAGCATTTTGTATGTTTTTGCAAGCTGGAAACAGGTATTTTATCTTGATTTTGCAAACATAAGCCATTACACACGACATATACATGAATATGACAGTTTAAATACCTGAAAACGGTGTTTTGTATTCTTTTGCATGCTTAAAACAGCATTTTTATCTTGCTTTCACCAACATTAGCTATTACACACAACGGAAACTTGAATATGATAGTTTAAATACTTGAAAACAGCATTTTGTATGTTTTTGCAAGCTGAAAACAGCTATTTTATCTTGATTTTGCAAACATAAGCCATTACACACGATATATACATGAATATGACAGTTTAAATACTTGAAAACGGTGTTTTGTATGCTTTTTCTTGCTTAAAACAGCATTTTTATCTTGTTTTCAAACACATTAGCTATTATACACGACAGAAATATGAATATGACAGTTTAAATACTTGAAAACAGTATTTTGTATGTTTTTGCAAGCTGAAAATAGCTATTTTATCTTGATTTTGCAAACATAAGCCATTACACACGACATATACATGAATATGACAGTTTAAATACTTGAAAACGGTGTTTTGTATGCTTTTGCATGCTTAAAACAGCATTTTTATCTTGCTTTCACCAACATTAGCTATTATACACGACAGAAAAATGAATATGACAGTTTAAATACTTGAAAACAGCATTTTGTATGTTTTTGCAAGCTGAAAACAGCTATTTTATCTTGATTTTGCAAACATAAGCCATTACACACTACATATACATGAATATGACAGTTTGAATACTTAAAAACGGTGTTTTGTATGCTTTCGCATGCTTAAAACAGTATTTTTATCTTGCTTTCACCAACATTAGCTATTATACACAGTTTAAATACTTGAAAACAGCATTTTGTGTGTGTTTGCAAGCTGAAAACAGCTATTTAATCTTGATTTCGCAAACATAAGCTATTACACACGACATATACATGAATATGACAGTTTCAATACTTGAAAACGGTATTTTATATGCTTTTGCATGCTTAAAACAGGCATTTTTATCTTGCTTTCACCAACATTAGCTATTATACACGACAGAAACATGAATATGACAGTATAAATACTTGAAAACAGCATTTTGTATATTTTTGCAAGCTGAAAACAGTTATTTTATCTTGATTTTGCAAACATAAGCCATTACACACGACATATACATGAATATGACAGGTTAAATATTTGAAAACGGTGTTGTGTATGCTTTTGTATGCTTAAACAGAATTTTTATCTTGCTTTAACCAACATTAGCTATTATACACGACAGAAACATGAATATGACAGTTTAAATACTTGAAAACAGCATTTTGTATGATTTTGCAAGCTGAAAACAGCTATTTTATCTTGATTTTGCAAACATAAGCCATTACACACGACATATACATGAATATGACAGTTTAAATACTTGAAAACGGTGTTTTGTATGCTTTTGCATGCTTAAAACAGCATTTTTATCTTGCTTTCACTAACATTAGCTATTATACACGAAAGAAACATGAATATGACAGTTTATATACTTAAAAACAGCATTTTGTATGTTTTTGCAAGCTGGAAACAGGTATTTTATCTTGATTTTGCAAACATAAGCCATTACACACGACATATACATGAATATGACAGTTTAAATACCTGAAAACGGTGTTTTGTATTCTTTTGCATGCTTAAAACAGCATTTTTATCTTGCTTTCACCAACATTAGCTATTATACACGACGGAAACATGAATATGATAGTTTAAATACTTGAAAACAGCATTTTGTATGTTTTTGCAAGCTGGAAATAGCTATTTTATCTTGATTTTGCAAACATAAGCCATTACACACGACATATACATGAATATGACAGTTTAAATACCTGAAAACGGTGTTTTGTATTCTTTTGCATGCTTAAAGCAGCATTTTTATCTTGCTTTCACCAACATTAGCTATTATACACGACAGAAACATGAATATGACAGTTTAAATACTTGAAAACAGCATTTTGTATATTTTTGCAAGCTGAAAACAGTTATTTTATCTTGATTTTGCAAACATAATCCATTACAAACCACATATACATGAATATGACAGTTTAAATTCTTGAAAACGCTGCTTTGTATGCTTTTGCATGCTTAAAACAGCATTTTTATCTTGCTTTCACTAACATTATCTATTATACACGACAGAAATATGAAAATGACAGTTTAAATACTTGAAAACGGTGATTTGTATGCTTTAGCATGCTTAAAACAGCATTTTTATCATCCTTTCACCAACATTAGCTATTATACACGACGGAAACATGAATATAACAGTTTAAATACTTTAAAACAGCATTTTGTATGTTTTTGCAAGCTGAAAACAGCTATTTTATCTTGATTTTGCAAACATAAGCCATTACACACGACATACACATGAATATGACAGTTTAAATACTTGAAAACGGTGTTTTGTATGCTTTTGCATGCTTAAAACAGCATTTTTATCTTGCTTTCACCAACATTAGCTATTATACACGACAGAAATATGAATATAACAGTTTACATACTTGAAAACGGTGTTTTATATGCTTTTGCATGCTTAAAACAGCATTTTTATCTTGCTTTCACCAACATTAACTATTATACACGACAGAAACATGAAAATGACAGTTTAAATACTTGAAAACAGCATTTTGTATGTTTTTGCAAGCTGAAAAAAGCAATTTTATCTTGATTTTGCAAACATAAGCCACTACACACGACATATACATGAATATGACAGTTTAAATACTTGAAAACGGTGTTTTGTATGCTTTTGCATGCTTAAAACAGCATTTTTATCTTGCTTTCACCAACATTAGCTATTATACACGACAAAAACATTAAATATTACTGTTGTAATACTTGAAAACATCATTTTGTATGTTTTTGCAAGCTGAAAACAGCTATTTTATCTTGATTTTGCAAACATAAGCCATTACACACGACATATACATGAATATGACAGTTTAAATACTTGAAAACTGTGTTTTGTATGCTTTTGCATGCTTAAAACAGCATTTTTATCTTGCTTTCACCAACATTAGCTATTATACACGACGGAAACATGAATATGACAGTTTAAATACTTAAAAACAGCATTTTGTATGTTTTTGCAAGCTGAAAACAGCTATTTTATCTTGATTTTGCAAACATAAGCCATTACACACGACATATACATGAATATGACAGTTTAAATATTTAAAAACGGTGTTTTGTATGCTTTTGTATGCTTAAAACAGAATTTTTATCTTGCTTTCACCAACATTAGCTATTATACACGACATATACATGAATATGACAGTTTAAATACTTGAAAACGGTGTTTTGTATGCTTTTGCATGCTTAAAACAGCATTTTTATCTTGCTTTCACCAACATTAGCTATTATACACGACAGAAACATGAATATGACAGTTTAAATACTTGAAAACGGTATTTTGTATGCTTTTGCATGCTTAAAACAGCATTTTTATTTTGCTTTCACCATCATTAGCTATTATATACGACAGAAACATGAATATGACAGTTTAAGTACTTGAAAACAGCATTTTGTATGTTTTTGCAAGCTGAAAACAGCTATTTTATCTTGATTTTGCAAACATAAGCCATTGCACACAACATATACATGAATATGACAGTTTAAATACCTAAAAACTGTGTTTTGTATGATTTTGCATGCTTAAAACAGCATTTTTATCTTGCTATCACCAACATTAGCTATTATACACGACAGAAAAATGAATATGACAGTTTAAATACTTGAAAACAGCATTTTGTATGTTTTTGCAAGCTGAAAACAGCATTTTTATCTTGCTTTCACCAACATTAACTATTATACACGACAGAAACATGAAAATGACAGTTTAAATACTTGAAAACAGCATTTTGTATGTTTTTGCAAGCTGAAAAAAGCAATTTTATCTTGATTTTGCAAACATAAGCCATTACACACGACATATACATGAATATGACAGTTTAAATACTTAAAAACGGTGTTTTGTATGCTTTTGCATGCTTAAAACAGCATTTTTATCTTGCTTTCACCAACATTAGCTATTATACACGACAAAAACATTAAATATTACTGTTTAAATACTTGAAAACATCATTTTGTATGTTTTTGCAAGCTGAAAACAGCTATTTTATCTTGATTTTGCAAACATAAGCCATTACACACGACATATACATGAATATGACAGTTTAAATACTTGAAAACTGTGTTTTGTATGCTTTTGCATGCTTAAAACAGCATTTTTATCTTGCTTTCACCAACATTAGCTATTATACACGACGGAAACATGAATATGACAGTTTAAATACTTGAAAACAGTATTTTGTATGTTTTTGCAATCTGAAAACAGCTATTTTATCTTGATTTTGCAAACATAAGCCATTACACACGACATATACATGAATATGACAGTTTAAATATTTGAAAACGGTGTTTTGTATGCTTTTGTATGCTTAAAACAGAATTTTTATCTTGCTTTCACCAACATTAGCTATTATACACGACATATACATGAATATGACAGTTTAAATACTTGAAAACGGTGTTTTGTATGCTTTTGCATGCTTAAAACAGCATTTTTATCTTGCTTTCACCAACATTAACTATTATACACGACAGAAACATGAAAATGACAGTTTAAATACTTGAAAACAGCATTTTGTATGTTTTTGCAAGCTGAAAAAAGCAATTTTATATTGATTTTGCAAACATAAGCCATTACACACGACATATACATGAATATGACAGTTTAAATACTTGAAAACGGTGTTTTGTATGCTTTTGCATGCTTAAAACAGCATTTTTATCTTGCTTTCACCAACATTAGCTATTATACACGACAAAAACATTAAATATTACTGTTGTAATACTTGAAAACATCATTTTGTATGTTTTTGCAAGCTGAAAACAGCTATTTTATCTTGATTTTGCAAACATAAGCCATTACACACGACATATACATGAATATGACAGTTTAAATACTTGAAAACTGTGTTTTGTATGCTTTTGCATGCTTAAAACCGCATTTTTATCTTGCTTTCACCAACATTAGCTATTATACACGACGGAAACATGAATATGACAGTTTAAATACTTGAAAACGGTATTTTGTATGCTTTTGCATGCTTAAAACAGCATTTTTATTTTGCTTTCACCATCATTAGCTATTATACACGACAGAAACATGAATATGACAGTTTAAATACTTGAAAACGGTATTTTGTATGCTTTTGCATGCTTAAAACAGCATTTTTATTTTGCTTTCACCATCATTAGCTATTATACACGACAGAAACATGAATATGACAGTTTAAGTACTTGAAAACAGCATTTTGTATGTTTTTGCAAGCTGAAAACAGCAATTTTATCTTGATTTTGCAAACATAAGCCATTACACACAACATATACATGAATATGACAGTTTAAATACCTAAAAACTGTGTTTTGTATGATTTTGCATGCTTAAAACAGCATTTTTATCTTGCTTTCACCAACATTAGCTATTATACGCGACAGAAAAATGAATATGACAGTTTAAATACTTGAAAACAGCATTTTGTATGTTTTTGCAAGCTGAAAACAACTATTATATCTTGATTTTGCAAACATAAACTATTACACACGACATATACATGAATATGACAGTTTAAATACTTGAAAACGGTGTTTTGTATGCTTTTGAATGCTTAAAACAGCATTTTTATCTTGCTTTCACCAACATTAGCTATTATACTGTAACAATCCATAAAGAGAACAATATATTTTTTAATTTATTTTTAATTTAATTTATGATAAGTATAAGATAAAAATATGTATTTATTTAGAGAAGCGATGACACGGTCAGTGCACGTGTCCGCATGACGTCATGTCTTGCCGCTGTTCTACAAAGGGACGGGTGAGATCTCTTTTGATTTATGAGTTTGTTTGATCAAGCCGAAAGCAGGTGTTAGAAACGAAGCATTGCTCGACTAGTCCCGGAGACTCCACGTGTCCGAAGTGGCGGTTAGACAACGAGATAAGCTACAATGAAGGAACAAGGACAACATTAGTTTTGTGGAAGGGATAATAGATATATAAGTAAAACGAAAGACTGAGGAGGGACAGAAGTTGAAACACCACTACACCAGTCGTTACAAATGAACTGAGTAGACACCTTCTACACGGCACCAGCTATTACTTCGGTAACGGGCTAGTCCACAAACATATACAGATACCTAGACACCTTCAACACGGAACCAGCTATTACTTCGGTAACGGGCTAGTCCACAAACATATACAGACACCTAGACACTTTCTACACGGCACCAGCTATTACTTCGGTAACGGGCTAGTCCACAAACATATACAGATACCTAGACACCTTCTGCACGGCACCAGCTATTACTTCGGTAACAGGCTAGTCCACAAACATATACAGATACCTAGACACCTTCTACACGGCACCAGCTATTACTTCGGTAACGGGCTAGTCCACAAACATATACAGATACCTAGACACCTTCTACACGGCACCAGCTATTACTTCGGTAACGGGCTAGTCCACAAACATATACAGATACCTAGACACCTTCTGCACGGCACCAGCTATTACTTCGGTAACGGGCTAGTCCACAAACATATACAGATACCTAGACACCTTCTGTACGGCACCAGCTATTACTTCGGTAACGGGCTAGTCCACAAACATATACAGATACCTAGACACCTTCTACACGGCACCAGCTATTACTTCGGTAACAGGCTAGTCCACAAACAAATACAGATACCTAGATACCTTCTGACAGGTTACGACGAAGGTTTTGATTATCCTTCCTTAGGCCATGGCTCGGCTTGATTCGGCTGGCCTCCCTTCTTATTTAATCCGGGTCGGCTAGTACCGCCACTAAAACGATCCACACCCCTATTTTGTTTAATTCCTTACTTATAACAAATACATATTTGTCTCCAGACACGCTCGTTTCGACAAGGACAAACCAATACTGAATCAGCCAGTCCACTTACTCCAAGGTGAGGGTCATGCGGTTCCATTTGCGGGTTTAGTGTTTGCTTTCCCCAGGAGACCGGCCCTACGGACAACCCTCTTGTCTCAGTCTGACATATAATTATTTTATTGTTTTTAATGATATGAATTAAACATAACATAAATGTCATGTATAATTACCCATGTGTTCAAATAAATGCACAAGGTATTTTTATATCTTTTGGAGAGAATTTATTGTTGTCTCATTTGTCAACCTGGACTTCCCTATTAACAGTTACTCTGTATCT
Organism: Poecilus cupreus; assembly: GCA_963942605.1. NCBI lineage: Eukaryota > Metazoa > Arthropoda > Insecta > Coleoptera > Carabidae > Poecilus > Poecilus cupreus. The sequence goes on along the minus strand of CAWWDY010000863.1, from coordinate 55,229 downwards.
AACGACTGGGTTTATATTATTTTACACAACGTAGAGAATTTTAGGGTCCTCATCGCTGCCGCGTTACAATTGGTGCCGTGACCAGGATACAGAGTTTTAAAACTTATAGTGAGAGGCCAGATTTGATAAAAGACAATAAATAAATTAAAAAAAAAAAAAGTAATGTTTGTTGAATTTACTCCAAGGTTCGACATGGCGAAAAACAAAACTGGACAATCCAAAGTCAGTGAAGCCGTGGAAACCCCTGAGTGGATCACTATCCTTAAAGATTGGAAGAATGAACAAGCACAACAACAACGTGATTACTAGGCTGAAATGCAACGTTTGTTGGGTGATTTCTCGAAAATCATCGGAATATTATCAAAAACAACTGGAGACGGACCATCCAAGCAACAAGATTCGACCCTTGTTGTTCTGGAAAACCCTAGGACCGTAGCCGATGTTATTGAACCGAATATCAATAATCCAACTACCATACTCACAGAGGTTACAGTTCCAATCCCTAACTTAGCGACAACGAGTATGTATCCCTTGATGTTTGGGTGCAATCCCAAAAAGGGTTTCCTTTCTTTCCAGAAAGGCCCATTTTTGATGGCTACGGAAACGCAGTACGCTTCCTTGAAAAGTTGGATCAGTATAACAAGAAATTAAGTATTCCTAGAGAGTCACAGTTGGAAGTAACCATGGAGTGCTTGAAAAAGGAAGCTAAATTTGGGCTGAAATTTGTCGGCTTAGTTGGAAAACTTTAGACGATTTCAAAACAGATTTTCTGCAAAACTATTGGTCTCATTCTGTACAAAACAAGATACGACATCAGATCAGTACAGGCCGTTGGAATTCATATAAACATTCCATGGTGGAGCATTTGTCTCAGTTTGTTGGACTGTACCGAACGTTATCTGACACTATGCCCGAGTGTGCGTTTGTGGCAGACATGATCAGACATTATCCGCTACCCCTACAATCTTTATGGATCGCTACGGACAGACACTCGATCAAGGAACTTGCTGACTTCTTAAACCGCCAAGAAATTACAACAAAACTATTACAAGGAAAAAGAACGAAGTATCGAACGAACAACAAAAATGAGATCAATTGCATAACGTCACCCTCAAGGGATCTTTGGGTTAGAAAACGAACGTACCAGGACACGTTGACCGAAGATGAAAATGAAAATTTCAATTATTTAACAGATAAGAGAACGCGACAACACAGAACTTCAGGAAATAATCTAGGAAAAACTAGGAGATGAGGAAACGACGGAGACATGTCAGTAATGACCAGGAAACCCGTAAACCTGGAAGTGAAAGTAAAAAACACTCGAGAAGTACCAAATTGAAAGAATCCAAAGACAGGATGGTGTAAATTCGCCAATGTCCGAAATACCACAAACAATAATTGGAAGCCAACGACAGAAGTAAGAAATCGCCAACCAAGATGGGAAATGACCGGTACAATTTCGGGAAACGGACTCCGGAGTAACTGGAGACCCACAAGCTCCTCAAAACAAATGGAAAATGGGTCACAAATGCAGAGTCCATCGGAGAAACAATAATGTTACGAATGGGGTGGAGACCGGGATTGGGTTTGGGAAAGAACCATCAGGGTATGACTGAGCCAATAAAACCTGCCAATCCACTTTATTCGGCGACCAGGGTTGGTTTATCGATGTATCCTGATCTAATCACGGAAGACCCAGTATGTTCTATCCAGGTGTCCCTTCCAGAAGTTAAGCTAGATGTTGCTGGAATACAAATTTTAGCCCTTTTAGACACCGGCAGTGAGGTTACATGCATAGCCGAAAACATGTATACAGGTATTTTACACAAGGTACCTGTGCTACCAACACTGCCTGTACCTTCCATTCAGTTGAGGGGAGCTGTTAGACAAAGAAGTCAAAAAGTCACCAAACAAGTCCTGATCCTAATCAATATAGAAACACTGAAAATCCCACTCAATTGTCTGGTGGTGAGAAATTTAATTCGAGCATTAATTATTGGAATTGATTGGATGACAACACACCACGGAAAAATCAACTTTCAAAATCAAACTTTTCGGTTCCAATATGGAAATCGCAACATCAACCTGCCTTTACACTTTGTAACTCTAAATAGTCAGGAGAGTTGTACAATAGAAACGATAACTTATGGCAAGGAGAGTGTCAAAAATGGTACAGATCAGAGAACTACATCACTAGAAAATAAAGTAGAGAGTCTTAACATAAGTACAGAACAAAAACAAAGTCTGAAGGAGATTTTATACCGCTATAAACCAATGTTTGCTGAAACACCAGGGCGTACTCACATGTACGAACACCGAATAGAGTTACAAGATGAAATACCCTTTGTCAAGAAGTCTTACCCGGTTCCATTTGCTTTACGCAAAGCGGTGGACGAACAACTAGATGAGATGGTAAAATTAAATATTATCAAACGGGAGACATCAGAATACTCAAGCCCCATGACGGTAACCAAGAAGAAAGACGGCTCAGTTAGAATCTGTCTAGATGCGCGTACACTAAATGCGAAGATGATATCTGATTATGAGTCACCTCCAAGTGTCCAGGAATTACTGCAAAGATTCCACCATGTCAAATACCTGACTTCTATTGATCTGAGGAGTTCCTACTGGCAAATACCGTTGAGTAAGCAAAGTCGTAAGTACACTGCTTTCCTTTATAATGGAAAGAACTACACTTATCAAGTATTACCTTTTGGTCTAAAAACAGCAGTAGCTAGCTTTTCACGAGCAATGGATATAGTGTTAGGTCCTGAAGTAAAGAAATTCACCACTACCATCATGAATTAGGACACTTCGGTACAGCAAAGGTATTTAGGGTTATGAAAGAATTCTACTACTTTCCGAATATGGACCGAACCATCAGACGAACTATAGCTAAATGTGATCTTTGTCAGAAAACCAAGTGGCCAAATCGTCAATGGGAAGGCAAGAGACACTCAGTGTTACCTTTAGAAATCGGGGAGATAGTCGCCGTAGATTTGTACGGTCCACTACCAATCAGTCGTGGAGGCGCTACCTATATATTAGTTGTGCTGGATGTTTTTTCCAAATTTGTAAAGTTATATAGTTTGAAGAGGGCAACTGCAAGAGCATGTGTAAAGAAAATTGTTGCTGATTTTTGTCACATTATCACCCCTATAAAAATTATAAGTGATCATGGGACTCAGTTTACCTCACACCAATGGAGAAGTACATTAAAATCAAATAAAATCCAACCAATATATTCTTCCATTATACACCCGGCTTTGAATCCATCTGAAAGGGTTATGCGGGAATTAGGAAGGATCTTCAGGACATATTGTTCTGAGAAACATACGGCCTGGGCAACCCATTTAACAAATATAGAGGAATGCTTTAACTCTATTCCACATAGCAGTACAGGATTTACACCATACGAAGTAATTTACGGGACCGCGCCAAAACGTCTATTACTCCCACCGGGAATAAATCAAAATAAAGAAAGAATCATCGAAGCCGTACGAGACAAATTGGAAATGGAAGCAATACGAAGAGAACGGGCTCAAAAGTTACAGAAGATTGTGGAATATAAAGTAGGAGAGAGAGTTTTGCTAAAGACTAATCCGATTTCCAACTTAACAGATAAGATAACTGCAAAATTCAGCTTACTCTACGAAGGACCGTATAAAATTGTAGGAATTCCTTTCCCGAATGCTTACAAAATTGTGGATGAAAAATCGGGACAAATAAAAGGAGTTTTTAATACGACTAATTTAAAACGTTATCACGAGTAGATCACGAATAACCTACTCAGTAAGTAAGACCGGACATCATACCCCCACCAACAAGATAACTGAGTACCTGACCAGACAGCGTGAGCGCTCAGCGAAGGGAAGATAGTTTGAATTTGACCATCGTGACGAGAGGATGTTGTCGGCAAAAATGATAGCTGATCTAGTGATTAAACTCACGAGATACACCCCACCTACTCCAGGGAGAGACATAAATTTCGATGAGTTATATTCTTTGAGAAATCAGCAAGCTCCAAAGAAGAAATCAGGGAGACCAAAAATAAAAATACTGTAGACCAGGATAATACGTGAACCTTTTATAAAATCAAGTAGTATGACGCCACCAAAGCTCGATTATCAAAGAAATGAAGATGTCAAAAGATTGGGGGAGAATTGTAAGAATAACCTTCATCGAGAAGGTAACGATACTTCAAAAAACAGCAAGGAAACAATCGCCTAGATACCTTCTGACAGGTTACGACGAAGGTTTTGATTATCCTTCCTCAGGCCATGGCTCGGCTTGATTCGGCTGGCCTCCCTTCTTATTTAATCCGGGTCGGCTAGTACCGCCACTAAAACGATCCACACCCCTATTTTGTTTAATTCCTTACTTATAACAAATACATATTTGTCTCCAGACACGCTCGTTTCGACAAGGACAAACCAGTACTGAATCAGCCAGTCCACTTACTCCAAGGTGAGAGTCATGCGGTTCCATTTGCGGGTTTAGTGTTTGCTTTCCCCAGGAGACCGGCCCTACGGACAACCCTCTTGTCTCAGTCTGACATATAATTATTTTATTGTTTTTAATGATATGAATTAAACATAACATAAATGTCATGTATAATTACCCATGTGTTCAAATAAATGCACAAGGTATTTTTATATCTTTTGGAGAGAATTTATTGTTGTCTCATTTGTCAACCTGGACTTCCCTATTAACAGTTACCCTGTATCTAACGACTGGGTTTATATTATTTTACACAACGTAGAGAATTTTAGGGTCCTCATCGCTGCCACGTTACAATACACGACAGAAAAATGAATATGACAGTTTAAATACTTGAAAACAGCATTTTGTATGTTTTTGCAAGCTAAAAACAGCTATTTTATCTTGATTCTGCAAACATAAGCCATTACACACTACATATACATGAATATGACAGTTTAAATACTTTAAAACGGTTTTTGTATGCTTTTGCATGCTTAAAACAGCATTTTTATCTTACTTACAGCAACATTAGCTATTATACACGACAGAAACATGAATATGACAGTTTAAATACTTGAAAACAATATTTTGTATGTGTTTGCAAGCTGAAAACAGCTATTTAATCTTGATTTAGCAAATATAAGCTATTAAACACGACATATACATGAATATGACAGTTTAAATACTTGAAAACGGTGTTTTGTATGCTTTTGCATGCTTAAAACAGCATTTTTATCTTGCTTTCACCAACATTAGCTATTATACACGACAGAAACATGAATATGACAGTTTAAATACTTGAAAACGGTGTTTTGTATGCTTTTGCATGCTTAAAACAGCATTTTATGGGGTAAATAGCTCCGAGGTAACGTGTCGGACTGTGGATCGTGATATCCTCAGTTCGAATCCCACTGCCGACAGTTACAAATTTAAAATTACCCATGTGGTTCCCCCTCCACTAACATCCTCGGGGGCTATGATTTGACGGCTGGTAACCGCACTTCATACGAAAAAATATATCACTTACCGAGATCTGCGTAAGCAGCGTGCCACGCCCGTAATGGGTAAAAGGCGTGATGATATTTTATTTTTATTTATTTAAAACAGCATTTTTATCTTGCTTTCACCAACATTAGCTATTATACACGACAAAAACTTGAATATGAGAGTTTAAATACTTGAACACAGCATTTTGAATGTTTTTGCAAGCTGAAAACAGCTATTTTATCTTGATTTTGCAAACATAAGCCATTACACACGACATATACATGAATATGACAGTTTAAATACTTGAAAACGGTGTTTTGTATGCTTTTGCATGCTTAAAACAGCATTTTTATCTTGCTTTCATCAACATTAGCTATTATACACGACGGAAACATGAATATGAGAGTTTAAATACTTGAAAACAGCATTTTTTATGTTTTTGCAAGCTGATTTTGCAAACATAAGCCATTACACACGACATATACATGAATATGACAGTTTAAATACTTGAAAACGGTGTTTGGTATGCTTTTGTATGCTTAAAACAGCATTTTTATCTTGCTTTCACCAACATTAGCTATTATACACGACAGAAACATAAATATGACACTTTAAATACTTGAAAACGGTGTTTTGTATGCTTTTGCATGCTTAAAACAGCATTTTTATCTTGCTTTCACCAACATTAGCTATTATACACGACAAAAACATGAATATGACAGTTTAAATACTTGAAAACGGTGTTTTGTAAGCTTTTGCATGCTTAAAGCAGCATTTTTATCTTGCTTTCACCAACATTAGCTATTATACACGACAGAAACATGAATATGACAGTATAAACACTTGAAAACAGCATTTTGTATGTTTTTGCAAGCTGAAAGCAGCTATTTTATCTTGATTTTGCAAACATAAACCATAACACACGACATATACATGAATATGACAGTTTAAATACTTGAAAACGGTGTTTGGTATGCTTTTGTATGCTTAAAACAGCATTTTTATCTTGCTTTCACCAACATTAGCTATTATACACAACAGAAACATGAATATGACACTTTAAATACTTGAAAACGGTGTTTTGTATGCTTTTGCATGCTTAAAACAGCATTTTTATGTTGCTTTCACCAACATTAGCTATTATACACGACAGAAACATGAATATGACAGTTTAAATACTTGAGAACGGTGTTTTGTAAGCTTTTGCATGCTTAAAGCAGCATTTTTATCTTGCTTTCACCAACATTAGCTATTATACACGACAGAAACATGAATATGACAGTATAAATACTTGAAAACAGCATTTTGTATGTTTTTGCAAGCTGAAAACAGCTATTTTATCTTTATTTTGCAAACAGAAGCCACTACACACGACATGTACATGAATATGACAGTTTAAATACTTCAAAACGGTGTTTTGTATGCTTTTGCATGCTTAAAACAGTATTTTTATCTTGCTTTCACCAACATTATCTATTATACACGACGAAAACATGAATATGACTCTTTAAATACTTGAAAACAGCATTTTGTATGTTTTTGCAAGCTGAAAACAGCTATTTTATCTTGATTTTGCAAACATAAGCCATTACACACGACATATACATGAATATGACAGTTTATATACTTGAAAACAGTGTTTTGTATGCTTTTGCATGCTTAAAACAGCATTTTTATCTTGCTTTCACCAACATTAGCTATTATACACGACAGAAACATGAATATGACAGATTATATACTTGAAAACAGCATTTTGTATGTTTTTGCAAGCTGAAAACAGCTATTTTATCTTGATTTTGCAAACATAAGCCATTACACACGACATATACCTGAATATGACAGTTTGAATACTTGAAAACGGTGTTTTGTATGCTTTTGCATGCTTAAAACAGCATTTTTATCTTTCTTTCACCAACATTAACTATTATACACGACAGAAACATGAATATGACAGTTTAAATAATTGAAAGCAGCATTTTGTATGTTTTTGCAAGCTGAAAACAGCTATTTTATCTTGATTTTGCAAACAGAAGCCATTACACACGACATATTTATGAATATGACAGTTTAAATACTTGAAAACGGTGTTTTGTATGCTTTTGCATGCTTAAAACAGCATTTTTATCTTGCTTTCACCAACATTAGCTATTATACACGACAGAAACATGAATATAACCGTTTAAATACTTGAAAATGGTGTTTTATATGCTTTTGCATGCTTAAAACAGCATTTTTATCTTGCTTTCACCAACATTAGCTATTATACACGACAGAAACATGAATATGACAGTTTAAATACTTGAAAACGGTGTTTTGTATGCTTTTGCTTGCTTTAAACAGCATTTTTATCTTGCTTTCACCAACATTAGCTATTATACAGGACAGAAACATGAAAATTAGAGTTTAAATACTTGAAAACAGCATTTTGTATGTTTTTGCAAGCTGAAAAAAGCTTTTTATCTTGATTTTGCAAACATAAGTCATTACACACGACATATACATGAATATGACAGTTTAAATACTTAAAAACGGTGTTTTGTATGCTTTTGCATGCTTAAAACAGCATTTTTATCTTTCTTTCACCAACATTAGCTATTATACACGACAGAAACATGAATATGACAGTTTAAATAATTGAAAGCAGCATTTTGTATGTTTTTGCAAGCTGAAAACAGCTATTTTATCTTTATTTTGCAAACAGAAGCCACTAAACACGACATGTACATGAATATGACAGTTTAAATACTTAAAAACGGTGTTTTGTATGCTTTTGCATGCTTAAAACAGCATTTTTATCTTGCTTTCACCAACATTAGCTATTATACACGACGAAAACATGAATATGACTGTTTAAATACTTGAAAACAGCATTTTGTATGTTTTTGCAAGCTGAAAATAGCTATTTTATCTTGATTTTGCAAACATAAGCCATTACACACGACATATACATGAATATGACAGTTTATATACTTGAAAACGGTGTTTTGTATGCTTTTGCATGCTTAAAACAGCATTTTTGTCTTACTTTCACCAACATTAGCTATTATACACGACGGAAACATGAATATGACAGTTTAAATACTTAATAACAGCATTTTTTATGTTTTTGCAAGCTGAAAACAGCTAATTTATCTTGATTTTGCAAACATAAGCCATTACACACGACATATACATGAATATGACAGTTTAAATACTTGAAAACGGTGTTTTGTATGCTTTTGCATGCTCAAAACATCATTTTTATCTTGCTTTCACCAACATTAGCTATTATACACGACAGAAACATGAATATGACAGATTAAATACTTGAAAACAGCATTTTGTATGTTTTTGCAAGCTGAAAACAGCTATTTTATCTTGATTTTGCAAACATAAGCCAAAACGCACGACATATACCTGAATATGACAGTTTAAATACTTGAAAACGGTGTTTTGTATGCTTTTGCATGCTTAAAACAACATTTTTATCTTTCTTTCACCAACATTAGCTATTATACACGACAAAAACATGAATATGACAGTTTAAATACTTGAAAACAGCATTTTGTATGTTTTTTCAAGCTGAAAACAGCTATTTTATCTTGATTTTGCAAACATAAGCCATTAAACACGACATATACATGAATATGACAGTTTAAATATTTGAAAACGGTGTTTTGTATGCTTTTGCATGCTTAAAACAGCATTTTTATCTTGCTTTCACCAACTTTAGCTATTATACACGACGGAAACATGAATATGACTGTTAAAATACTTGAAAACAGCATTTTGTATGTTTTTGCAAGCTGAAAACAGCTATTTCATCTTGATTTTGCAAACATAAGGCATTACACACGACATATACATGAATATGACAGTTTGAATACTTAAAAACGGTGTTTTGTATGCTTTTGCATGCTTAAAACAGCATTTTTATCTTGCTTTCACCAACATTAGCTATTATACACGACAGAAACATGAATATAACAGTTTAAATACATGAAAACGGTGTTTTGTATGCTTTTGCATGCTTAAAACAGCATTTTTAACTTGCTTTCACCAACATTAGCTATTTTACACGACGGAAACATGAATATGACAGTTTAAATACTTGAAAACAGCATTTTGTATGTTTTTGCAAGCTGAAAACAGCTATTTTATCTTGATTTTGCAAACATAAGCCATTAAACACGACATATACATGAATATGACAGTTTATATACTTGAAAACGGTGTTTTGTATGCTTTTGCATGCTTAAAACAGCATTTTTATCTTACTTTCACCAACATTAGCTATTATACACGACGGAAACATGAATATGACAGTTTAAATACTTATTAGCAGCATTTTTTATGTTTTTGCAAGCTGAAAACAGCTAATTTATCTTGATTTTGCAAACATAAGCCATTACACACGACATATACATGAATATGACAGTTTAAATACTTGAAAACGGTGTTTTGTATGCTTTTGCATGCTTAAAACATCATTTTTATCTTGCTTTCACCAACATTAGCTATTATACACGACAGAAACAAGAATATGACAGATTAAATACTTGAAAACAGCATTTTGTATGTTTTTGCAAGCTGAAAACAGCTATTTCATCTTGATTTTGCAAACATAAGCCATTACACACGACATATACATGAATATGACAGTTTGAATACTTAAAAACGGTGTTTTGTATGCTTTTGCATGCTTAAAACAGCATTTTTATCTTGCTTTCACCAACATTAGCTATTATACACGACAGAAACATGAATATGACAGTTTAAATACTTTAAAACAGCATTTTGTATGTTTTTTCAAGCTGAAAACAGCTATTTTAACTTGATTTTGCAAACATAAGCCATTAAACACGACATATACATGAATATGACAGTTTAAATATTTGAAAACGGTGTTTTGTATGCTTTTGCATGCTTAAAACAGCATTTTTATCTTGCTTTCACCAACTTTAGCTATTATACACGACGGAAACATGAATATGACAGTTTAAATACTTGAAAACAGCATTTTGTATGTTTTTGCAAGCTGAAAACAGCTATTTCATCTTGATTTTGCAAACATAAGCCATTACACACGACATATACATGAATATGACAGTTTGAATACTTAAAAACGGTGTTTTGTATGCTTTTGCATGCTGAAAACAGCATTTTTATCTTGCTTTTACCAACATTAGCTATTATACACGACAGAAACATGAATATGACAGTTTAAATACTTGAAAACAGCATTTTGTATGTTTTTGCAAGCTGAAAACAGCTATTTTATCTTGATTTTGCAAACATAAGCCATTACACACGACATATACATGAAAACGACAGTTTAAATACTTGAAAACCGTGTTTTGTATGCTTTTGTATGCTTAAAACAGAATTTGTATCTTGCTTTCACCAACATTAGCTATTATACACGACAGAAACATGAATATGACAGTTTAAATACTTGAAAACAGCATTTTGTATGTTTTTGCAAGCTGAAAACAGCAATTTTATCTTGATTTTATAAACATAAACCATTACACACGACATATACATGAATATGACAGTTTAAATACTTGAAAACGGTGTTTTGTAAGCTTTTGCATGCTTAAACCAGCATTTTTATCTTGCTTTCACCAACATTAGCTATTAAACACGACAGAAACATGAATATGACAGTATAAATACTTGAAAACAGCATTTTGTATGTCTTTGCAAGCTGAAAACAGCTATTTTATCTTGATTTTGCAAACATAAGCCATTACACACGACATATACAAGAATATGACAGTTTAAATACTTGAAAACGGTGTTTTGTATGCTTTTGCATGCTTATAACAGCATTTTTATCTTGCTTTCACCAACATTAGCTATTACACACGACAGAAACATGAATATGACAGTTTAAATACTTGAAAACGGTGTTTTGTATGCTTTTGCATGCTTAAAACAGCATTTTTAACTTGTTTTCACCAACATTAGCTATTTTACACGACAGAAACATGAATATGACAGTTAAAATACTTGAAAACAGCATTTTGTATGTTTTTGCAAGCTGAAAACAGCTATTTTATCTTGATTTTGCAAACAGAAGCCATTACACACGACATATACATGAATATGACTGTTTAAATACTTGAAAACGGTGTTTTATACGCTTTTGCATGCTTAAAACAGCATTTTTTATCTTGCTTTCACCAACATTAGCTATTATACACGATACAAAAATGAATATGACAGTTTATATACTTGAAAACAGCATTTTGTATGTTTTTGCAAGCTGAAAACAGCTATTTTATCTTTATTTTGCAAACAGAAGCCACTATACACGACATGTACATTGAATATGACAGTTTAAATACTTGAAAACGGTGTTTTGTATGCTTTTGCATGCTTAAAACAGCATTTTTATCTTGCTTTCACCAACATTAGCTATTATACACGACGAAAACATGAATAAGACTTTTTAAATACTTGAAAACAGCATTTTGTTTGTTTTTGCAAGCTGAAAATAGCTATTTTATCTTGATTTTGCAAACATAAGCCATTACACACGACATATACATGAATATGACAGTTTATATACTTGAAAACGGTGTTTTGTATGCTTTTGCATGCTTAAAACAGCATTTTTATCTTACTTTCACCAACATTAGCTATTATACACGACGGAAACATGAATATGACCGTTTAAATACTTAATAACAGCATTTTTTATGTTTTTGCAAGCTGAAAACAGCTAATTTATCTTGATTTTGCAAACATAAGCCATTACGCACGACATATACCTGAATATGACAGTTTAAATACTTGAAAACGGTGTTTTGTATGCTTTTGCATGCTTAAAACAGCATTTTTATCTTGCTTTCACCAACATTAGCTATTATACACGACGAAAACATGAATATGACTGTTTAAATACTTGAAAACAGCATTTTTTATGTTTTTGCAAGCTGAAACCAGCCTAATTTATCTTGATTTTGCAAACATAAGCCATTACACACGACATATACATGAATATGACAGTTTAAATACTTGAAAACGGTGTTTTGTATGCTTTTGCATGTTTAAAACAGCATTTTTATCTTACTTTCACCAACATTAGCTATTATACACGACGGAAACATGAATATGACAGTTTAAATACCTAATAACAGCATTTTTTATGTTTTTGCAAGCTGAAAACAGCTAATTTATCTTGATTTTGCAAACATAAGCCATTACACACGACATATACATGAATATGACAGTTTAAATACTTGAAAACGGTGTTTTGTATGCTTTTGCATGCTTAAAACAGCATTTTTATCTTTCTTTCACCTACATTAGCTATTATACACGACAAAAACATGAAAATGACAGTTTAAATACTTGAAAACAGCATTCTGTATGTTTTTTCAAGCTGAAAACAGCTATTTTATCTTGATTTTGCAAACATAAGCCAGTACGCACGACATATACCTGAATATGACAGTTTAAATACTTGAAAACGGTGTTTTGTATGCTTTTGCATGCTTAAAACAGCATTTTTATCTTTCTTTCACCTACATTAGCTATTATACACGACAAAAACATGAAAATGACAGTTTAAATACTTGAAAACAGCATTCTGTATGTTTTTTCAAGCTGAAAACAGCTATTTTATCTTGATTTTGCAAACATAAGCCATTAAACACGACATATACATGAATATGACAGTTTAAATATTTGAAAACGGTGTTTTGTATGCTTTTGCATGCTTAAAACAGCATTTTTATCTTGCTTTCACCAACTTCAGCTATTATACACGACGGAAACATGAATATGACAA
>CAWWDY010000863.1:0-41780 GCA_963942605.1 Poecilus cupreus | reverse complement strand
TCATATTCATGTTTCTGTCGTGTATAATAGCTAATGTTGGTGAAAGCAAGATAAAAATGCTGTTTAAGCATGCAAAAGCATACAAAACACCGATTTCAAGTATTCAAACTGTCATATTCATGTATATGTCGTGTGTAATGGCTTATGTTTGCAAAATCAAGATAAAATAGCTGTTTTCAGCTTGCAAAGACATACAAAATGCTGTTTTCAAGTATTTATACTGTCATATTCATGTTTCTGTCGTTTATAATAGCTAATGTTGGTTAAAGCAAGATAAAAATGCTGGTTTAAGCATGCAAAAGCTTACAAAACACCGTTTTCAAGTATTTAAACTGTCATATTCATGTATATGTCGTGTGTAATGGCTTATGTTTGCAAAATCAAGATAAAATAGCTGTTTTCAGCTTGCAAAAACATAAAAAATGCTGTTTTCAATTATTTATACTGTCATATTCATGTTTCTGTCGTGTATAATAGCTAATGTTGGTGAAAGCAAGATAAAAATTCTGTTTTAAGCATGCAAAAGCTTACAAAACACCGTTTTCAAGTATATAAACTGTCATATTCATGTTTCTGTCGTGTATAATAGCTAATGTTGATGAAACCAAGATAAAAATGCTGTTTTAAGCATGCAAAAGCATACAAAACACGGTTTTCAAGTATTTAAACTGTCATATTCATGTTTCTGTCGTGTATAATAGCTAATGTTGGTGAAAGCAAGATAAAAATGCTGTTTTAAGCATGCAAAAGCATACAAAACACCGTTTTCAAGTATTCAAACTGTCATATTCATGTATATGACGTGTGTAATGGCTTATGTTTGCAAAATCAAGATAAAATAGGTGTTTTCAGCTTGCAAAAACATACAAAATGCTGTTTTCAAGTATTTAAACTGTCATATTCATGTTTCTGTCGTGTATAATAGCTAATGTTGGTGAAAGCAAGATAAAAATGCTGTTTTAAGCATGCAAAAGCATACAAAACACCGTTTTCAAGTATTTAAACTGTCATATTCATGTATATGTCGTGTGTAATGGCTTATGTTTGCAAAATCAAGATAAAATAGGTGTTTTCAGCTTGCAAAAACATACAAAATGCTGTTTTCAAGTATTTAAACTGTCATATTCATTTTTCTGTCGTGTATAATAGCTAATGTTGGTGAAAGCAAGATAAAAATGCTGTTTTAAGCATGCAAAAGCATACAAAAAACCGTTTTCAAGTACTCAAACTGTCATATTCATGTATATGTCGTGTGTAATGGCTTATGTTTGCAAAATCAAGATAAAATAGCTGTTTTTAGCTTGCAAAAACATACAAAATGCTGTTTTCAAGTATTTAAACTGTCATATTCATGTTTCCGTCGTGTATATTAGCTAATGTTGGTGAAAGCAAGATAAAAATGCTATTTTAAGCATGCAAAAGCATACAAAACACCGTTTTCAAGTATTTAAACTGTCATATTCATGTTTCTGTCGTGTATAATAGCTATTGTTGGTGAAAGCAAGATAAAAATGCTGTTTTAAGCATACAAAAACATACAAAACACCGTTTTCAAGTATTTAAACTGTCATATTCATGTATATGTCGTGTGTAATGGCTTATGTTTGCAAAATCAAGATAAAATAGGTGTTTTCAGCTTGCAAAAACATACAAAATGCTGTTTTCAAGTATTTAAACTGTCATATTCATTTTTCTGTCGTGTATAATAGCTAATGTTGGTGAAAGCAAGATAAAAATGCTGTTTTAAGCATGCAAAAGCATACAAAACACCGTTTTCAAGTATTTAAACTGTCATATTCATGTATATGTCGTGTGTAATGGCTTATGTTTGCAAAATCAAGATAAAATAGGTGTTTTCAGCTTGCAAAAACATACAAAATGCTGTTTTCAAGTATATAAACTGTCATATTCATTTTTCTGTCGTGTATAATAGCTAATGTTGGTGAAAGCAAGATAAAAATGCTGTTTTAAGCATGCAAAAGCATACAAAACACCGTTTTCAAGTATTCAAACTGTCATATTCATGTATATGTCGTGTGTAATGGCTTATGTTTGCAAAATCAAGATAAAATAGGTGTTTTCAGCTTGCAAAAACATACAAAATGCTGTTTTCAAGTATTTAAACTGTCATATTCATGTTTCTGTCGTGTATAATAGCTAATGTTGGTGAAAGCAAGATAAAAATGCTGTTTTAAGCATGCAAAAGCATACAAAACACCGTTTTCAAGTATTTAAACTGTCATATTCATGTATATGTCGTGTGTAATGGCTTATGTTTGCAAAATCAAGATAAAATAGGTGTTTTCAGCTTGCAAAAACATACAAAATGCTGTTTTCAAGTATTTAAACTGTCATATTCATTTTTCTGTCGTGTATAATAGCTAATGTTGGTGAAAGCAAGATAAAAATGCTGTTTTAAGCATGCAAAAGCATACAAAAAACCGTTTTCAAGTATTCAAACTGTCATATTCATGTATATGTCGTGTGTAATGGCTTATGTTTGCAAAATCAAGATAAAATAGCTGTTTTTAGATTGCAAAAACATACAAAATGCTGTTTTCAAGTATTTAAACTGTCATATTCATGTTTCCGTCGTGTATATTAGCTAATGTTGGTGAAAGCAAGATAAAAATGCTATTTTAAGCATGCAAAAGCATACAAAACACCGTTTTCAAGTATTTAAACTGTCATATTCATGTTTCTGTCGTGTATAATAGCTATTGTTGGTGAAAGCAAGATAAAAATGCTGTTTTAAGCATACAAAAACATACAAAACACCGTTTTCAAGTATTTAAACTGTCATATTCATGTATATGTCGTGTGTAATGGCTTATGTTTGCAAAATCAAGATAAAATAGGTGTTTTCAGCTTGCAAAAACATACAAAATGCTGTTTTCAAGTATTTAAACTGTCATATTCATTTTTCTGTCGTGTATAATAGCTAATGTTGGTGAAAGCAAGATAAAAATGCTGTTTTAAGCATGCAAAAGCATACAAAACACCGTTTTCAAGTATTTAAACTGTCATATTCATGTATATGTCGTGTGTAATGGCTTATGTTTGCAAAATCAAGATAAAATAGGTGTTTTCAGCTTGCAAAAACATACAAAATGCTGTTTTCAAGTATATAAACTGTCATATTCATTTTTCTGTCGTGTATAATAGCTAATGTTGGTGAAAGCAAGATAAAAATGCTGTTTTAAGCATGCAAAAGCATACAAAACACCGTTTTCAAGTATTCAAACTGTCATATTTATGTATATGTCGTGTGTAATGGCTTATGTTTGCAAAATCAAGATAAAATAGCTGTTTTTAGCTTGCAAAAACATACAAAATGCTGTTTTCAAGTATTTAAACTGTCATATTCATGTTTCCGTCGTGTATAATAGCTAATGTTGGTGAAAGCAAGATAAAAATGCTATTTTAAGCATGCAAAAGCATACAAAACACCGTTTTCAAGTATTTAAACTGTCATATTCATGTATATGTCGTGTGTAATAGATAATGTTGGTGAAAGCAAGATAAAAATGCCGTTTTAAGCGTGCAAAAGCATACAAAATGCTGTTTTCAATTATTTATACTGTCATATTTATGTTTCTGTCGTGTATAATAGCTAATGTTGGTGAAAGCAAGATAAAAATGCTGTTTTAAGCATGCAAAAGCATACAAAACACCGTTTTCAAGTATTTAAACTGTCATATTCATGTATATGTCGTGTGTAATAGATAATGTTGGTGAAAGCAAGATAAAAATGCCGTTTTAAGCGTGCAAAAGCATACAAAATGCTGTTTTCAATTATTTATACTGTCATATTCATGTTTCTGTCGTGTATAATAGCTAATGTTGGTGAAAGCAAGATAAAAATTCTGTTTTAAGCATGCAAAAGCTTACAAAACACCGTTTTCAAGTATATAAACTGTCATATTCATGTTTCTGTCGTGTATAATAGCTAATGTTGATGAAACCAAGATAAAAATGCTGTTTTAAGCATGCAAAAGCATACAAAACACCGTTTTCAAGTATTTAAACTGTCATATTCATGTTTCTGTCGTGTATAATAGCTAATGTTGGTGAAAGCAAGATAAAAATGCTGTTTTAAGCATGCAAAAGCATACAAAACACCGTTTTCAAGTATTCAAACTGTCATATTCATGTATATGTCGTGTGTAATGGCTTATGTTTGCAAAATCAAGATAAAATAGGTGTTTTCAGCTTGCAAAAACATACAAAATGCTGTTTTCAAGTATTTAAACTGTCATATTCATTTTTCTGTCGTGTATAATAGCTAATGTTGGTGAAAGCAAGATAAAAATGCTGTTTTAAGCATGCAAAAGCATACAAAACACCGTTTTCAAGTATTCAAACTGTCATATTCATGTATATGTCGTGTGTAATGGCTTATGTTTGCAAAATCAAGATAAAATAGCTGTTTTTAGCTTGCAAAAACATACAAAATGCTGTTTTCAAGTATTAAAACTGTCATATTCATGTTTCCGTCGTGTATAATAGCTAATGTTGGTGAAAGCAAGATAAAAATGTTATTTTAAGCATGCAAAAGCATACAAAACACCGTTTTCAAGTATTTAATTTGTGTTTCTGTCGTGTATAATAGCTAATGTTGATGAAACCAAGATAAAAATGCTGTTTTAAGCATGCAAAAGCATACAAAACACCGTTTTCAAGTATTTAACTGTCATATTCATGTTTCTGTCGTGTATAATAGCTAATGTTGGTGAAAGCAAGATAAAAATGCTGTTTTAAGCATGCAAAAGCATACAAAACACCGTTTTCAAGTATTCAAACTGTCATATTCATGTATATGTCGTGTGTAATGGCTTATGTTTGCAAAATCAAGATAAAATAGCTGTTTTTAGCTTGCAAAAACATACAAAATGCTGTTTTCAAGTATTTAAACTGTCATATTCATGTTTCCGTCGTGTATAATAGCTAATGTTGGTGAAAGCAAGATAAAAATGCTATTTTAAGCATGCAAAAGCATACAAAACACCGTTTTCAAGTATTTAAACTGTCATATTCATGTTTCTGTCGTGTATAATAGCTAATGTTGGTGAAAGCAAGATAAAAATGCTGTTTTAAGCATACAAAAACATACAAAACACCGTTTTCAAGTATTTAAACTGTCATATTCATGTATATGTCGTGTGTAATGGCTTATGTTTGCAAAATCAAGATAAAATAGGTGTTTTCAGCTTGCAAAAACATACAAAATGCTGTTTTCAAGTATTTAAACTGTCATATTCATTTTTCTGTCGTGTATAATAGCTAATGTTGGTGGAAGCAAGATAAAAATGCTGTTTTAAGCATGCAAAAGCATAAAAAACACCGTTTTCAAGTATTCAAACTGTCATATTCATGTATATGTCGTGTGTAATGGCTTATGTTTGCAAAATCAAGATAAAATAGCTGTTTTTAGCTTGCAAAAACATACAAAATGCTGTTTTCAAGTATTTAAACTGTCATATTCATGTTTCCGTCGTGTATAATAGCTAATGTTGGTGAAAGCAAGATAAAAATGCTATTTTAAGCATG
The DNA here is from genome assembly GCA_963942605.1 of Poecilus cupreus. Taxonomy (NCBI): domain Eukaryota; kingdom Metazoa; phylum Arthropoda; class Insecta; order Coleoptera; family Carabidae; genus Poecilus; species Poecilus cupreus. The sequence continues at coordinate 36,230 of CAWWDY010000863.1, read as the reverse complement.
CAAAAGCATACAAAACACCGTTTTCAAGTATTTAAACTGTTATATTCATGTATATGTCGTGTGTAATAGATAATGTTGGTGAAAGCAAGATAAAAATGCCGTTTTAAGCGTGCAAAAGCATACAAAATGCTGTTTTCAATTATTTATACCGTCATATTTATGTTTCTGTCGTGTATTATAGCTAATGTTGGTAAAAGCAAGATAAAAATTCTGTTTTAAGCATGCAAAAGCTTACAAAACACCGTTTTCAAGTATTTAAACTGTCATATTCATGTTTCTGTCGTGTATAATAGCTAATGTTGATGAAACCAAGATAAAAATGCTGTTTTAAGCATGCAAAAGCATACAAAACACCGTTTTCAAGTATTTAAACTGTCATATTCATGTTTCTGTCGTGTATAATAGCTAATGTTGGTGAAAGCAAGATAAAAATGCTGTTTTAAGCATGCAAAAGCATACAAAACACCGTTTTCAAGTATTAAAACTGTCATATACATGTATATGTCGTGTGTAATGGCTTATGTTTGCAAAATCAAGATAAAATAGGTGTTTTCAGCTTGCAAAAACATACAAAATGCTGTTTTCAAGTATTTAAACTGTCATATTCATTTTTCTGTCGTGTATAATAGCTAATGTTGGTGAAAGCAAGATAAAAATGCTGTTTTAAGCATGCAAAAGCATACAAAACACCGTTTTCAAGTATTTAAACTGTCATATTCATGTATATGTCGTGTGTAATGGCTTATGTTTGCAAAATCAAGATAAAATAGGTGTTTTCAGCTTGCAAAAACATACAAAATGCTGTTTTCAAGTATTTAAACTGTCATATTCATTTTTCTGTCGTGTATAATAGCTAATGTTGGTGAAAGCAAGATAAAAATGCTGTTTTAAGCATGCAAAAGCATACAAAACACCGTTTTCAAGTATTCAAACTGTCATATTCATGTATATGTCGTGTGTAATGGCTTATGTTTGCAAAATCAAGATAAAATAGCTGTTTTTAGCTTGCAAAAACATACAAAATGCAGTTTTCAAGTATTTAAACTGTCATATTCATGTTTCCGTCGTGTACAATAGCTAATGTTGGTGAAAGCAAGATAAAAATGCTATTTTAAGCATGCAAAAGCATACAAAACACCGTTTTCAAGTATTTAAAATGTGTTTCTGTCGTGTATAATAGCTAATGTTGATGAAACCAAGATAAAAATGCTGTTTTAAGCATGCAAAAGCATACAAAACACCGATTTCAAGTATTTAAACTGTCATATTTATGTTTCTGTCGTGTATAATAGCTAATGTTGGTGAAAGCAAGATAAAAATGCTGTTTTAAGCATGCAAAAGCATACAAAACACCGTTATCAAGTATTTAAACTGTCATATACAAGTATATGTCGTGTGTAATGGCGTATGTTTGCAAAATCAAGATAAAATAGGTGTTTTCAGCTTGCAAAAACATACAAAATGCTGTTTTCAAGTATTTAAACTGTCATATTCATTTTTCTGTCGTGTATAATAGCTAATGTTGGTGAAAGCAAGATAAAAATGCTGTTTTAAGCATGCAAAAGCATACAAAACACCGTTTTCAAGTATTCAAACTGTCATATTCATGTATATGTCGTGTGTAATGGCTTATGTTTGCAAAATCAAGATAAAATAGCTGTTTTTAGCTTGCAAAAACATACAAAATGCTGTTTTCAAGTATTTAAACTGTCATATTCATGTTTCCGTCGTGTATAATAGCTAATGTTGGTGAAAGCAAGATAAAAATGCTATTTTAAGCATGCAAAAGCATACAAAACACCGTTTTCAAGTATTTAAACTGTGTTTCTGTCGTGTATAATAGCTAATGTTGATGAAACCAAGATAAAAATGCTGTTTTAAGCATGCAAAAGCATACAAAACACCGTTTTCAAGTATTTGAACTGTCATATTCATGTTTCTGTCGTGTATAATAGCTAATGTTGGTGTAAGCAAGATAAAAATGCTGTTTTAAGCATGCAAAAGCATACAAAACACCGTTTTCAAGTATTTAAACTGTCATATTCATGTATATGTCGTGTGTAATGGCTTATGTTTGCAAAATCAAGATAAAATAGGTGTTTTCAGCTTGCAAAAACATACGAATTGCTGTTTTCAAGTATTTAAACTGTTATATTCATTTTTCTGTGGTGTATAATAGCTAATGTTGGTGAAAGCAAGATAAAAATGCTGTTTTAAGCATGCAAAAGCATACAAAATACCGTTTTCAAGTATTCAAACTGTCATTTTCATGTATATGTCGTGTGTAATGGCTTATGTTTGCAAAATCAAGATAAAATAGCTGTTTTTAGCTTGCAAAAACATACAAAATGCTGTTTTCAAGTATTTAAACTGTCATATTCATGTTTCCGTCGTGTATAATAGCTAATGTTGGTGAAAGCAAGATAAAAATGCTATTTTAAGCATGCAAAAGCTTACAAAACACCGTTTTCAAGTATTTAAACTGTCATATTCATGTATATGTCGTGTGTAATAGATAATGTTGGTGAAAGCAAGATAAAAATGCCGTTTTAAGCGTGCAAAAGCATACAAAATGCTGTTTTCAATTATTTATACTGTCATATTAATGTTTCTGTCATGTATAATAGCTAATGTTGGTGAAAGCAAGATTAAAATTCTGTTTTAAGCATGCAAAAGCTTACAAAACACCGTTTTCAAGTATTTAAACTGTCATATTCATGTTTCTGTCGTGTATAATAGCTAATGTTGATGAAACCAAGATAAAAATGCTGTTTTAAGCATGCAAAAGCATACAAAACACCGTTTTCAAGTATTTAAACTGTCATATTAATGTTTCTGTCGTGTATAATAGCAATTGTTGGTGAAAGCAAGATAAAAATGCTGTTTTAAGCATGCAAAAGCATACAAAACACCGTTTTCAAGTATTTAAACTGTCATATACATGTATATGTCGTGTGTAATTGCTTATGTTTGCAAAATCAAGATAAAATAGGTGTTTTCAGCTTGCAAAAACATACAAAATGCTGTTTTCAAGGATTTAAACTGTCATATTCATTTTTCTGTCGTGTATAATAGCTAATGTTGGTGAAAGCAAGATAAAAATGCCGGTTTAAACATGCAAAAGCATACAAAACACCGTTTTCAAGTATTCAAACTGTCATATTCATGTATATGTCGTGTGTAATGGCTTATGTTTGCAAAATCAAGATAAAATAGCTGTTTTTAGCTTGCAAAAACATACAAAATGCTGTTTTCAAGTATTTAAACTGTCATATTCATGTTTCCGTCGTGTATAATAGCTAATGTTGGTGAAAGCAAGATAAAAATGCTATTTTAAGCATGCAAAAGCATACAAAACACCGTTTTCAAGTATTTAAACTGTGTTTCTGTCGTGTATAATAGCTAATGTTGATGAAACCAAGATAAAAATGCTGTTTTAAGCATGCAAAGGCATACAAAACACCGTTTTCAAGTATTTAAACTATCATATTCATGTTTCTGTCGTGTATAATAGCTAATGTTGGTGAAAGCAAGATAAAAATGCTGTTTTAAGCATGCAAAAGCATACAAAACACCGTTTTCAAGTATTTAAACTGTCATATTCATGTATATGTCGTGTGTAATGGCTTATGTTTGCAAAATCAAGATAAAATAGGTGTTTTCAGCTTGCAAAAACATACAAAATGCTGTTTTCAAGTATTTAAACTTTCATATTCATTTTTCTGTCGTGTATAATAGCTAATGTTGGTGAAAGCAAGATAAAAATGCTGTTTTAAGCATGCAAAAGCATACAAAACACCGTTTTTAAGTATTTAAACTGTCATATTCATGTATATGTCGTGTGTAATAGATAATGTTGGTGAAAGCAAGATAAAAATGCTGTTTTAAGCGTGCAAAAGCAAACAAAACACCGTTTTCAAGTATTTAAACTGTCATATTCATGTATATGTCGTGTGTAATGGCTTCTGTTTGCAAAATCAAGATAAACTAGCTGTTTTCAGCTTGAAAAAACATACAAAATGCTGTTTTCAAGTATATAAACTGTCATATTCATGTTTCTATCGTGTATAATAGCTAATGTTGGCGAAAGAAAGATAAAAATGCTGTTTTAAGCATGCAAAAGCATACAAAACACCGTTTTCAAGTATTTTAACTGTCATATTCAGGTATATGTCGTGTGTAATGGCTTATGTTTGCAAAATCAAGATAAAATAGCTGTTTTCAGCTTGCAAAAACATACAAAATGCTGTTATCAAGTATTTAAACTGTCATATTCATGTTTCTGTCGTGTATAATAGCTAATGTTGGTGAAAGCAAGACAAAAATGCTGTTTTAAGCATGTAAAGCGTACAAAACACCGTTTTCAAGTATATAAACTGTCATATTCATGTATATGTCGTGTGTAATAGATAATGTTGGTGAAAGCAAGATTAAAATACTGTTTTAAGCGTGCAAAAGCATACAAAACACCGTTTTCAAGTATTTAAACAGTCATATTCATGTATATGTCGTGTGTAATGGCTTCTGTTTGCAAATTCAAGATAAAATAGCTGTTTTCAGCTTGCAAAAACATACAAAATGCTGTTTTCAAGTATTTAAACTGTCATATTCATGTTTCCGTCGTGTATAATAGCTAATGTTTGTGAAAGCAAGATAAAAATGCTGTTTTAAGCATGCAAAAGCATACAAAACACCGTTTTCAAGTATATAAACTGTCATATTCATGTATATGTCGTGTGTAATGGCTTCTGTTTGCAAAATCAAGATAAAATAGCTGTTTTCAGCTTGCAAAAACATACAAAATGCTGTTATCAAGTATTTAAACTGTCATATTCATGTTTCTGTCGTGTATAATAGCTAATGTTGGTGAAAGCAAGATAAAAATGCTGTTTTAAGCATGCAAAAGCATACAAAACACCGTTTTCAAGTATTTAAACTGTCATATTCATGTATATGTCGTGTGTAATGGCTTATGTTTGCAAAATCAAGATAAAATAGCTGTTTTCAGCTTGCAAAAACATACAAAATGCCGTTTTCAAGTATTTCAACTGTCATATTCATGTTTCTGTCGTGTATAATAGCTAATGTTGGTGAAAGCAAGATAAAAATGCTGTTTTAAGCATGCAAAAGCATACCAAACACCGATTTCAAGTATTCAAACTGTCATATTTATGTATATGTCGTGTGTAATGGCTTTTGTTTGCAAAATCAAAATAAAATAGCTGTTTTCAGCTTGCAAAAACTTACAAAACACCGTTTTCAAGTATATAAACTGTCATATTCATGTATATGTCGTGTGTAATAGATAATGTTGGTGAAAGCAAGATTAAAATACTGTTTTAAGCGTGCAAAAGCATACAAAACACCGTTTTCAAGTATTTAAACAGTCATATTCATGTATATGTCGTGTGTAATGGCTTCTGTTTGCAAAATAAAGATAAAATAGCTGTTTTCAGCTTGCAAAAACATACAAAATGCTGTTTTCAAGTATATAAACTGTCATATTCATGTTTGTATCGTGTATAATAGCTAATGTTGGTGAAAGCAAGATAAAAATGCTGTTTTGAGCATGCAAAAGCATACAAAACACCGATTTCAAGTATTCAAACTGTCATATTATGTATATGTCGTGTGTAATGGCTTTGTTTGCAAAATCAAAATAAAATAGCTGTTTTCAGCTTGCAAAAAAATAAAAAATGCTGTTTTCAAGTATTTTAACTGTCATATTCATTTTTCTGTCGTGTAAAATAGCTAATGTTGGTGAAAGCAAGTTAAAAATGCTGTTTTAAGCATGCAAAAGAATACAAAACACCGTTTTCAAGTATATAAACTGTCATATTCATGTTTCTGTCGTGTATAATAGCTAATGTTGGTGACAGCAAGATAAAAAATGCTGTTTTTGAGCATGCAAAAGCATACAAAACACCGTTTTCAAGTATTTAAACTGTTATATTCATATATATGTCGTGTGTAATGGCTTATGTTTGCAAAATCAAGATAAAATAGCTGTTTCAGCTTGCAAAACCATACAAAATGCTGTTATCAAGTATTTAAACTGTCATATTCATGTTTCCGTCGTGAATAATAGCTAATGTTGGTGAAAGCAATATAAAAATGCTGTTTTAAGCATGCAAAAGCATACAAAACACCGTTTTCAAGTATATAAACTATCATATTCATGTATATGTCGTGTGTAATGGCTTATGTTTGCAAAATCAAGATAAAATAGCTGTTTTCAGCTTGCAAAAAAATAAAAAATGCTGTTTTCAAGTATTTTAACTGTCATATTCATTTTTCTGTCGTGTAAAATAGCTAATGTTGGTGAAAGCAAGTTAAAAATGCTGTTTTAAGCATGCAAAAGAATACAAAACACCGTTTTCAAGTATATAAACTGTCATATTCATGTTTCTGTCGTGTATAATAGCTAATGTTGGTGACAGCAAGATAAAAATGCTGTTTTAAGCATGCAAAAGCATACAAAACACAGTTTTCAAGTATTTAAACTGTCATATTCATATATATGTCGTGTGTAATGGCTTATGTTTGCAAAATCAAGATAAAATAGCTGTTTTCAGCTTGCAAAACCATACAAAATACTGTTATCAAGTATTTAAACTGTCATATTCATGTTTCCGTCGTGTATAATAGCTAATGTTGGTGAAAGCAAGATAAAAATGCTGTTTTAAGCATGCAAAAGCATACAAAACACCGTTTTCAAGTATATAAACTGTCATATTCATGTATATGTCGTGTGTAATGGCTTATGTTTGCAAAATCAAGATAAAATAGCTGTTTTCAGCTTGCAAAAAAATAAAAAATGCTGTTTTCAAGTATTTTAACTGTCATATTCATTTTTCTGTCGTGTAAAATAGCTAATGTTGGTGAAAGCAAGTTAAAAATGCTGTTTTAAGCATGCAAAAGAATACAAACACCGTTTTCAAGTATATAAACTGTCATATTCATGTTTCTGTCGTGTATAATAGCTAATGTTGGTGACAGCAAGATAAAAATGCTGTTTTAAGCATGCAAAAGCATACAAAACACCGTTTTCAAGTATTTAAACTGTCATATTCATATATATGTCGTGTGTAATGGCTTATGTTTGTAAAATCAAGATAAAATAGCTATTTTCAGCTTGCAAAACCATACAAAATGCTGTTATCAAGTATTTAAACTGTCATATTCATGTTTCCGTCGTGTATAATAGCTAATGTTGGTGAAAGCAAGAAAAAATGCTGTTTTAAGCATGCAAAAGCATACAAAACACCGTTTTTAAGTATTTAAACTGTCATATTCATGTATATGTCGTGTGTAATAGATAATGTTGGTGAAAGCAAGATAAAAATGCTGTTTTTAAGCGTGCAAAAGCATACAAAACACCGTTTTCAAGTATTTAAACTGTCATATTCATGTATATGTCGTGTGTAATGGCTTCTGTTTGCAAAATCAAGATAAACTAGCTGTTTTCAGCTTGAAAAAACACACAAAATTCTGTTTTCAAGTATATAAACTGTCATATTCATGGTTCTGTCGTGTATATTAGCTAATGTTGGTGAAAGAAAGATAAAAATGCTGTTTTAAGCATGCAAAAGCATACAAAACACCGTTTTCAAGTATTTTAACTGTCATATTCAGGTATATGTCGTGTGTAATGGCTTATGTTTGCAAAATCAAGATAAAATAGCTGTTTTCAGCTTGCAAAAACATACAAAATGCTGTTTTCAAGTATTTAATCTGTCATATTCATGTTTCTGTCGTGTATTATAGCTAATGTTGGTGAAAGCAAGATAAAAATGCTGTTTTAAGCATGCAAAAGCATACAAAACACAGTTTTCAAGTATATAAACTGTCATATTCATGTATATGTCGTGTGTAATGGCTTATGTTTGCAAAATCAAGATAAAATAGCTGTTTTCAGCTTGCAAAAACTTACAAAATGCTGTTTTCAAGTATTTAAACAGTCATATTCATGTTTTCGTCGTGTATAATAGCTAATGTTGGTGAAAGCAGATAAAAATGCTGTTTTAAGCATGCAAAAGCATACAAAACACGTTTTCAAGTATATAAACTGTCATATTCATGTATATGTCGTGTGTAATGGCTTATGTTTGCAAAATCAAGATAAAATTAGCTGTTTTCAGCTTGCAAAAACATACAAAATGCTGTTTTCAAGTATTCAAACTGTCATATTCATGTTTCTGTCGTGTATAATAGCTAATGTTGGTGAAAGCAAGATAAAAATGCTGTTTTAAGCATGCAAAAGCATTCAAAACACCGTTTTTAAGTATTTAAACTGTCATATTCATGTATATGTCGTGTGTAATAGATAATGTTGGTGAAAGCAAGATAAAAATGCTGTTTTAAGCATGTAAAAGCATACAAAACACCGTTTTCAAGTATTTAAACTCTCATATTCATGTATATGTCGTGTGTAATGGCTTCTGTTTGCAAAATCAAGATAAACTAGCTGTTTTCAGCTTGAAAAAACATACAAAATGCTGTTTTCAAGTATATAAACTGTCATATTCATGTTTCTATCGTGTATAATAGCTAATGTTGGTGAAAGCAAGATAAAAATGTTGTTTTAAGCATGCAAAAGCATATAAAACACCGTTTTCAAGTATTTAAAATGTCATATTCATGTATATGTCGTGTGTAATGGTTTCTGTTTGCAAAATCAAGATAAAATAGCTGTTTTTAGCTTGCAAAAACATACAAAATGCTGTTTTGAAGTATTTTAACTGTCATATTTATGTTTCTGTTGTGTAAAATAGCTAATGTTGGTGAAAGCAAGTTAAAAATGCTGTTTTAATCATGCAAAAGCTTACAAAACACCGTTTTCAAGTATTTAAACTGTCATATTCATGTTTCTGTTGTGTATAATAGCAAATGTTGGTGAAAGCAAGATAAAAATGCTGTTTTAAGCATGCAAAAGCTTACAAAACACCGTTTTCAAGTATTTAAACTGTCATATTCATGTTTCTGTCGTGTATAATAGCTAATGTTGGTGTAAGCAAGATACAAATGCTGTTTTAAGCGTGCAAAAGCATACAAAATACCGTTTTCAAGTATTTAAACTGTCATATTCATGTTTCTGTCGTGTATAATAGCTAATGTTGGTGAAAGCAAGATAAAAATTCTGTTTTAAGCATACAAAAGCATACAAAACACGGTTTTCAAGTATTTAAACTGTCATTTTCATGTATATGTCGTGTGTAATGGCTTATGTTTGCAAAATCAAGATAAAATAGCTGTTTTCAGCTTGCAAAAACATACAAAATGCTCTTTTCAAGTATTTAAACTGTCATATTCATGTTTTTGTCGTGTATAATAGCTAATGTTGGTGAAAGCAAGATAAAAATGCTGTTTTAAGCATGCAAAAGCATACAAAACACCGTTTTTAAGTATTCAAACTGTCATATTCATGTATATGTCGTGTGTAATGGCTTATGTTTGCAAAATCAAGATGAAATAGCAGTTTTCAGCTTGCAAAAACATACAAAATGCTGTTTTTAAGTATTTAAACTGTCATATTCATGTTTCCGTCGTGTATAAAAGCTAAAGTTGGTGAAAGCAAGATAAAAATGCTGTTTTAAGCATGCAAAAGCCTACAAAACACCGTTTTCAAATATTTAAACTGTCATATTCATGTATATGTCGTGTTTAATGGCTTATGTTTGCAAAATCAAGATAAAATAGCTGTTTTCAGCTTGCAAAAACATACAAAATGCTGTTTTCAAGTATTTAAACTGTCATATTTATGTTTCTGTCGTGTATAATAGCTAATGTTGGTGAAAGCAAGACAAAAATGCTGTTTTAAGCATGCAAAAGCATACAAAACACCGTTTTTAAGTATTTAAACTGTCATATTCATGTATATGTCGTGTGTAATAGATAATGATGGTGAAAGCAAGATAAAAATGCTGTTTTAAGCGTGCAAAAGCATACAAAACACCGTTTTCAAGTATTTAAACTGTCATATTCATGTATATGTCGTGTGTAATGGCTTCTGTTTGCAAAATCAAGATAAAATAGCTGTTTTCAGCTTGCAAAAACATACAAAATGCTGTTTTCAATTGTTTAAACTGTCATATTCATGTTTCTGTCGTGTATAATAGCTAATGTTGGTGATAGAAAGATAAAAATGCTGTTTTAAGCATGCAAAAGCATACAAAACACCGTTTTAAAGTATTTAAACTGTCATATTCAGGTATATGTCGTGTATAATGGCTTATGTTTGCAAAATCAAGATAAAATAGCTGTTTTCAGCTTGCAAAAACATACAAAATGCTGTTTTCAAGTATTTAAATTGTCATATTCATGTTTCTGTCGTGTATAATAGCTAATGTTGGTGAAAGCAAGATAAAAATGGAGTTTTAAGCATGCAAAAGCATACAAAACACCGTTTTCAAGTATTTAAACTGTCATATTCATGTATATGTCGTGTGTAATGGCTTATGTTTGCAAAATCAAGATAAAATAGCTGTTTTCAGCTTGCAAAAACATACAAAATGCTGTTATCAAGTATTTAAACTGTCATATTCATGTTTCCGTCGTGTATAATAGCTAATGTTGGTGAAAGCAAGATAAAAATGCTGTTTTAAGCATGCAAAAGCATACAAAATACCGTTTTCAAGTATATAAACTGTCATATTCATGTATATGTCGTGTGTAATGGCTTATGTTTGCAAAATCAAGATAAAATAGCTGTTTTCAGCTTGCAAAAACATACAAAATGCTGTTTTCAAGTATTTAAACAGTCATATTCATGTTTTCGTCGTGTATAATAGCTAATGTTGGTGAAAGCAAGATAAAAATGCTGTTTTAAGCATGCAAAAGCATACAAAACACCGTTTTCAAGTATTTAAACTGTCATATTCATGTACATGTCGTGTGTAGTGGCTTCTGTTTGCAAAATAAAGATAAAATAGCTGTTTTCAGCTTGCAAAAACATACAAAATGCTGTTTTTATGTATTTATACTGTCATATTCATGTTTCTGTCGTGTATAATAGCTAATGTTGGTGAAAGCAAGATAAAAATGCTGTTTTAAGCATGCAAAAGCATACAAAACACCGATTTCAAGTATTCAAACCGTCATATTTATGTATATGTCGTGTGTAATGGCTTATGTTTGCAAAATCAAGATAAAATAGCTGTTTTCAGCTTGCAAAGACATACAAAATGCTGTTTTCAAGTATTTATACTGTCATATTCATGTTTCTGTCGTGTATAATAGCTAATGTTGGTGAAAGCAAGATAAAAATGCTGGTTTAAGCATGCAAAAGCTTACAAAACACCGTTTTCAAGTATTTAAACTGTCATATTCATGTATATGTCGTGTGTAATGGTTTATGTTTCCAAAATCAAGATGAAATAGCTGTTTTCAGCTTGCAAAAACATACAAAATGCTGTTTTCAAGTATTTAAACTGTCATATTCATGTTTCCGTCGTGTATAATAGCTAAAGTTGGTGAAAGCAAGATAAAAATGCTGTTTTAAGCATGCAAAAGCATACAAAACACCGTTTTCAAATATTTAAACTGTCATATTCATGTATATGTCGTGTTTAATGGCTTATGTTTGCAAAATCAAGATAAAATAGCTGTTTTCAGCTTGAAAAAACATACAAAATGCTGTTTTCAAGTATTTAAACTGTCATATTTATGTTTCTGTCGTGTATAATAGCTAATGTTGGTGAAAGCAAGACAAAAATGCTGTTTTAAGCATGCAAAAGCAAACAAAACACCGTTTTTAAGTATTTAAACTGTCATATTCATGTATATGTCGTGTGTAATAGATAATGTTGGTGAAAGCAAGATAAAAATGCTGTTTTAAGCGTGCAAAAGCATCCAAAACACCGTTTTCAAGCATTTAAACTGTCATATTCATGTATATGTCGTGTGTAATGGCTTCTGTTTGCAAAATCAAGATAAAATAGCTGTTAACAGCTTGCAAAAACATACAAAATGCTGTTTTCAATTATTTAAACTCTCATATTCATGTTTCTGTCGTGTATAATAGCTAATGTTGGTGAAAGAAAGATAAAAATGCTGTTTTAAGCATGCAAAAGCATACAAAACACCGTTTTCAAGTATTTAAACTGTCATATTCAGGTATATGTCGTGTGTAATGGCTTATGTTTGCAAAATCAAGATAAAATAGCTGTTTTCAGCTTGCAAAAACATACAAAATGCTGTTTTCAAGTATTTAATCTGTCATATTCATGTTTCTGTCGTGTATAATAGCTAATGTTGGTGAAAGCAAGATAAAAATGCTTTTTAAGCATGCAAAAGCATACAAAACACCGTTTTCAAGTATTTAAACTGTCATATTCATGTATATGTCGTGTGTAATGGCTTCTGTTTGCAAAATCAAGATAAAATAGCTGTTTTCAGCTTGCAAAAACATACAAAATGCTGCTTTCAATTATTTAAACTGTCATATTCATGTTTCTGTCGTGTATAATAGCTAATGTTGGTGAAAGAAAGATAAAAATGCTGTTTTAAGCATGCAAAAGCATACAAAACACCGTTTTCAAGTATTTAAACTGTCATATTCAGGTATATGTCGTGTGTAATGGCTTATGTTTGCAAAATCAAGATAAAATAGCTGTTTTCAGCTTGCAAAAACATACAAAATGCTGTTTTCAAGTATTTAATTTGTCATATTCATGTTTCTGTCGTGTATAATAGCTAATGTTGGTGAAAGCAAGATAAAAATGGTGTTTTAAGCATGCAAAAGCATACAAAACACCGTTATCAAATATTTAAACTGTCATATTCATGTATATGTCGTGTGTAATGGCTTATGTTTGCAAAATCAAGATAAAATAGCTGTATTCAGCTTGCAAAAACATACAAAATGCTGTTATCAAGTATTTAAACTGTCATATTCATGTTTCCGTCGTGTATAATAGCTAATGTTGGTGAAAGCAAGATAAAAATGCTGTTTTAAGCATGCAAAAGCATACAAAATACCGTTTTCAAGTATATAAACTGTCATATTCATGTATATGTCGTGTGTAATGGCTTATGTTTGCAAAATCAAGATAAAATAGCTGTTTTCAGCTTGCAAAAACATACAAAATGCTGTTTTCAAGTATTTAAACAGTCATATTCATGTTTTCGTCGTGTATAATAGCTAATGTTGGTGAAAGCAAGATAAAAATGCTGTTTTAAGCATGCAAAAGCATACAAAACACCGTTTTCAAGTATTTAAACTGTCATATTCATGTACATGTCGTGTTTAGTGGCTTCTGTTTGCAAAATAAAGATAAAATAGCTGTTTTCAGCTTGCAAAAACATACAAAATGCTATTTTGAAGTATATAAACTGTCATATTCATTTTTGTTTCGTGTATAATAGCTAATGTTGGTGAAAGCAAGATAAAAATGCTGGTTTAAGCATGCAAAAGCTTACAAAACACCGTTTTCAAGTATTTAAACTGTCATATTCATGTATATGTCGTGTGTAATAGATAATGTTGGTGAAAGCAAGATAAAAATGCTGTTTTAAGCGTGCAAAAGCATCCAAAACACCGTTTTCAAGCATTTAAACTGTCATATTCATGTATATGTCGTGTGTAATGGCTTCTGTTTGCAAAATCAAGATAAAATAGCTGTTAACAGCTTGCAAAAACATACAAAATGCTGTTTTCAATTTTTTAAACTCTCATATTCATGTTTCTGTCGTGTATAATTGCTAATGATGGTGAAAGAAAGATAAAAATGCTGTTTTAAGCATGCAAAAGCATACAAAACACGGTTTTCAAGTATTTAAACTGTCATATTCAGGTATATGTCGTGTGTAATGGCTTATGTTTGCAAAATCAAGATAAAATAGCTGTTTTCAGCTTGCAAAAACATACAAAATGCTGTTTTCAAGTATTTAATCTGTCATATTCATGTTTCTGTCGTGTATAATAGCTAATATTGGTGAAAGCAAGAAAAAATGGTGTTTTAAGCATGCAAAAGCATACAAAATACCGTTTTCAAGTATATAAACTGTCATATTCATGTATATGTCGTGTGTAATGGCTTATGTTTGCAAAATCAAGATAAAATAGCTGTTTTCAGCTTGCAAAAACATACAAAATGCTGTTATCAAGTATTTAAACTGTCATATTCATGTTTCCGTCGTGTATAATAGCTAATGTTGGTGAAAGCAAGATAAAAATGCTGTTTTAAGCATGCAAAAGCATACAAAATACCGTTTTCAAGTATATAAACTGTCATATTCATGTATATGTCGTGTGTAATGGCTTATGTTTGCAAAATCAAGATAAAATAGCTGTTTTCAGCTTGCAAAAACATACAAAATGCTGTTTTCAAGTATTTAAAAAGTCATATTCATGTTTTCGTCGTGTATAATAGCTAATGTTGGTGAAAGCAAGATAAAAATGCTGTTTTAAGCATGCAAAAGCATACAAAACACCGTTTTCAAGTATTTAAACTGTCATATTCATGAACAGGTCGTGTTTAGTGGCTTCTGTTTGCAAAATCAAGATAAAATAGCTGTTTTCAGCTTGCAAAAACATACAAAATGCTGCTTTCAATTATTTAAACTGTCATATTCATGTTTCTGTCGTGTAGAATAGCTAATGTTGGTGAAAGAAAGATAAAAATGCTGTTTTAAGCATGCAAAAGCATACAAAACACCGTTTTCAAGTATTTAAACTGTCATATTCAGGTATATGTCGTCTGTAATGGCTTATGTTTGCAAAATCAAGATAAAATAGCTGTTTTCAGCTTGCAAAAACATACAAAATGCTGTTTTCAAGTATTTAAACAGTCATATTCATGTTTTCGTCGTGTATAATAGCTAATGTTGGTGAAAGCAAGATAAAAATGCTGTTTTAAGCATGCAAAAGCATACAAAACACCGTATTCAAGTATTTAAACTGTCATATTCATGTACATGTCGTGTGTAGTGGCTTCTGTTTGCAAAATAAAGATAAAATAGCTGTTTTCAGCTTGCGAAAACATACAAAATGCTGTTTTCAAGTATTTAAACTGTCATATTCATGTTTCTGTCGTGTATAATAGCTAATGTTGGTGAAAGCAAGATAAAAATGCTGTTTTAAGCATGCAAAAGCATACAAAACACCGTTTTCAAGTATATAAACTGTCATATTCATGTATATGTCGTGTTTAGTGGCTTCTGTTTGCAAAATAAAGATAAAATAGCTGTTTTCAGCTTGCAAAAACATACAAAATGCTGTTTTCAAGTATTTAAACAGTCATATTCATGTTTTCGTCGTGTATAATAATAGCTAATGTTGGTGAAAGCAAGATAAAAATGCTGTTTTAAGCATGCAAAAGCATACAAAACACCGTTTTCAAGTATTTAAACTGTCATATTCATGTACATGTCGTGTGTAGTGGCTTCTGTTTGCAAAATAAAGATAAAATAGCTGTTTTCAGCTTGCAAAAACATACAAAATGCTGTTTTCAAGTATTTATACTGTCATATTCATGTTTCTGTCGTGTATAATAGCTAATGTTGGTAAAAGCAAGATAAAAATGCTGCTTTAAGCATGCAAAAGCTTACAAAACACCGTTTTCAAGTATTTTAACTGTCATATTCATGTTTCTGTCGTGTATAATAGCTAATGTTGGTGAAAGCAAGATAAAAATGCTGTTTTAAGCATGCAAAAGCATACCAAACACCGTTTTCAAGTATTTAAAGTGTCATATTCATGTTTCTGTCGTGTATAATAGCTAATGTTGGTAAAAGCAAGATAAAAATGCTGTTTTAAGCATACAAAAGCATACAAAACACCGTTTTCAAATATTTAAACTGTCATATTCATGTATATGTCGTGTGTAATTGGCTTATGTTTGCAAAATCAAGATAAAATAGCTGCTTTCAGCTTGCAAAAACATACAAAATGCTGTTTTCAAGTGTTTATACTGTCATATTCATGTATCTGTCGTGTATAATAGCTAATGTTGGTGAAAGCAAGATAAAAATGCTGCTTTAAGCATGCAAAAGCTTACAAAACACCGTTTTCAAGTATTTAAACTGTCATATTCATGTTTTTGTCGTGTATAATAGCTAATGTTGGTGAAAGCAAGATAAAAATGCTGTTTTAAGCATGCAAAAGCATACAAAACACCGTTTTCAAGTATTTAAAGTGTCATATTTATGTTTCTGTCGTGTATAATAGCTAATGTTGGTGAAAGCAAGATAAAAATGCTGTTTTAAGCATACAAAAGCATACCAAACACCGTTTTCAAGTATTTAAACTGTCATATTCATGTATATGTCGTGTGTAATGGCTTATGTTTGCAAAATCAAGATAAAATAGCTGTTTTCAGCTTGCAAAAACATAAAAAATGCTGTTTTCAAGTATTTAAACTCTCATATTCATGTTTCCGTCGTGTATAATAGCTAATGTTGGTGAAAGTAAGATAAAAATGCTGTTTTAAGCATGCAAAAGCATACAAAACACCGTTTTCAAGTATATAAACTGTCATATTCATGTATATGTCGTGTTTAATGGCTTATGTTTGCAAAATCAAGATAAAATAGCTGTTTTCAGCTTGAAAAAACATACAAAATGCTGTTTTTAAGTATTTAAACTGTCATATTCATGTTTCTGTCGTTTATAATAGCTAATGTTGGTGAAAGAAAGATAAAAATGCTGTTTTAAGCATGCAAAAGCATACAAAACACCGTTTTCAAGTATTTAAACTGTCATATTCAGGTATATGTCGTGCGTAATGGCTTATGTTTGCAAAATCAAGATAAAATAGCTGTTTTCAGCTTGCAAAAACATACAAAATGCTGTTTTCAAGTATTTAATCTGTCATATTCATGTTTCTGTCGTGTATAATAGCTA
Organism: Poecilus cupreus; assembly: GCA_963942605.1. Lineage (NCBI taxonomy): Eukaryota > Metazoa > Arthropoda > Insecta > Coleoptera > Carabidae > Poecilus > Poecilus cupreus. The sequence continues at coordinate 19,387 of CAWWDY010000863.1, read as the reverse complement.
ATGTTGGTGAAAGCAAGATAAAAATGATGTTTTAAGCATGCAAAAGCATACAAAACACCGTTTTCAAGTATTTAAACTGTCATATTCATGTATAGGTCGTGTGTAATGGCTTATGTTTGCAAAATCAAGATAAAATAGCTGTTTTCAGCTTGCAAAAACATACAAAATGCTGTTTTCAAGTATTTAATCTGTCATAGTAGGGTGGAAAGGATGGTTCTGGCTCGGAAGTAGATAAGATAAGGACGATAAGGACGCCATGTTAAAATATCGCAACAGATGGCGCATGTTATAAAATTTTCGCTACAGAACAAGAGATGGCACTCACAATTCAAAAGCCAGCATTCTTCCAATAGATGGCGCATGATATAAAATTTTCACAACAGATTCCTGCTTGAAAGTAAATAAGATAAGGATTTTAGTTGTCAGTGGTACCAACTGAAAAAAGTTTCGCTACAGAACAAGAGATGGCACTCACCATTCAAAAGCTAGCATTCTTAAAAGGGGCCAATAGATGGCGCAACAGATTCCTGCTCGGAAGTAAATAAGATAAGGATTTTAGTTGTCAGTGGTACCAACTGAAAACAGTGTTTCCGAAGCCCCACAGCGTACCTGGTAACCATGTTAAAAGTTTCACAAGAGATGGCGCTCACCATTCAAAAGCCAGCATTCTTAAAAGGGGCCAATAGATGGCGCAACAGATTCCTGCTCGGAAGTAAATAAGATAAGGATTTTAGTTGTCAGTGGTACCAACTGAAAACAGTGTTTCCGAAGCCCCACAGCGTACCTGGTAACCATGTTAAAAGTTTCACAAGAGATGGCACTCACCATTCAAAAGCCAGCATTCCTAAAAGGGGCCAATAGATGGCGCAACAGATTCCTGCTCGGAAGTAAATAAGATAAGGATTTTAGTTGTCAGTGATACCAACTGAAAACAGTGTTTCCGAAGCCCCACAGCGTACCTGGTAACCATGTTAAAAGTTTCACAAGAGATGGCACTCACCATTCAAAAGCCAGCATTCTTAAAAGGGGCCAATAGATGGCGCAACAGATTCCTGCTCGGAAGTAAATAAGATAAGGATTTTAGTTGTCAGTGGTACCAACTGAAAACGGTGTTTCCGGAGCCCCACAGCTTATATTAGTTATCAGTGATACCAACTAAAACATTGTGTCCGAAGCCCCACAGCTTATTTGTCAGTGGTACCAACTAAAATTATTAAAAGGGCGTGACCATGTGACGTCACACACACACAAAAATGGTATTGGTGGGTATCCCCGATAGGATTGATAAATTTAATAACTTGTTTTAATTATTTTAATTTATTATAACTACACTATTATCACTATCACTATCAGTATCACTTAAAATTATTGTAGTAGTGCCCTCCAAATTTGTATATAAAGCTAAAAAATATTTATGTTTATGGTTAACAGTAAACATATGTACAATATACTTACGTAATATATATACAGTATTCTCATAAAAACTAATCATGATTATCCCTTCAAGATCCGGGAAAAGTCCCACATAAATTACCGTTGCATGTGGGCACGGTAAACCTATTATATACGTCTGACTAAAAAGCATTTATAATATATATTAATGTATGTGCACACAATAGCTTACTTACAAATTTAAATTGGCCGCCTCCAAATAATATCGTACGCGTAAAACAAGCTCTGTAAATAATAAACACATTTAAATTTTAAAACATTTTTTAAAATTTTTAAACATACCAAATGAATTCATGCTTTAAACACTTGTTCCTTTCAAAGATGTTTCAAACCAAATGATGCATTTTATACAGACAATAAAAAATATCTAATCATTAACTTCCAGTATTCAGAAAAACAATAATTTTATTTGCAATTTTATCTAAAACTTCTTCCGTTACTTATCATGTTATTTGTCACACATGTAATAAGCGATAGTAAGGAAGAATTTGAAACACTTGTGATAAGTTACCGTTATGATGATGGCTATTAGTAGTAATATAATTAGTAGTGTTACAATTTAAATAAAATACATAAAATACTACATGAAACATTTATTCATAAAATTATACGATTATAATATAATAACAAATATTACATAATATATACATGTATTACAAATACAATTTGATTATTATATAATATAAACAAAATTAGATATATATTTATTATTTTTTTTTATTAGTAAGTAATATATGAACAACAATGTACAAAAAATAATCATTAATAATACCAAAATTAAAAGTAATATAAATAAATTATTACAATGCATTTTTTTTTAATTACAAAACCTACAACTGATAGATGAGTACCAATCAAATAATTGTGTGAGACATTCAAAACAATAGTTATTGTCCTGATCAATTAAAAAATCATACATTTCATTATTATTTTTAATTGAATGTTCTGATTTTATTCGTGTATAATACCAATAACCTGGTTTTAATATATCCATAAATGATAAACTGTAAAATACATATGCATATGGATTAATTTCATTAATTTTACGTATTGAACAGTAATCACACATCCTAACCATAGTCCATTCTCTAAAATTAGATATTTTGGGTAATAACCATAATCTATATTTATGATTAATGTGATTGTTATTATTAAAGCAGTAAGGTATTACATCATCTATTGTATATTTTTGAATATCACCAAAATTTAAGTTATTATAATTAATTACTAGACTCATTTTAGGTAATTTAATGATTATTTTTATTCATAGCCAGTATTATTTAAGTGTTAGTTGATTATATTTTATATTATTTTTATAAATAGAATATAATAAATTATATTTGATTATTCACTCTCATGAAACTTGATGTTTATTAGTTCATTAGCTCCTTTTTCAGTTGAAAAAAAAGAACCAACTAGTTCCTGTACTTTATTAATGGGAACTTCTCCAAAGCGTGGTGGAAAAAAAACTTTAAACTCTTCATTTGGATCTTCACTGTTAACTATTAATCTTAATCCAAACATTGTATTAATTATTTTGGCTTGATTAATTATGTATTTTCTACCTTCTTCTAATTCATAAATTTTTTTTGTTGGAATAACATTTATATTTCCAATTTTATTGAAAAATTCCAAATTAGAATTCATTTTTCTAAAAATTAATAAATAAAATTAAAATAAAAAAATTACTATAAAAAAGTAATAAAAAAACTTACATGTAGTTTTAACACAGTTTAATAAATGTGTGCAACTTTTTGAATGAAATAATTTGAATAAGTTGTTGTACTTATATAATAAAATTATCAATATTTTTATGTCATGTGAATATGATTAGATATTAATAGCTTTGTAAAATAGGAAACGAGACTGATAAGAGGATAAAAGTTTTAAAAGGATGTATGCATTATTTAGATATTAATAATCTTGTGGGAAACGGAAATGATAGGAGAATTAATTAATTTATTAAAATATTATATTTTTTTATTAGATATTATTATCTTGATAAAAAGGAAACGGAAATGATAAGGAAGCAAAAAAATGATAACAGAATAAACAATTAAAAGCATATATGCATTATTTAGATAGGAAACGAAAATGATAAGAAAGATAGACTGTATTATTCAAAAATTATATTTTTTTATTTAGATATTATTATCATGATAAAAGGAAACGGAAATGATAAAAGAATAAATTTTTACATCCGTCTGCATCATATAGATTATAATAGTTTTGTAAAAAAGGAAACGAAATTGATAAGCTGTAAGCATTATAATATATAAACAAAATTAAATATCATTGGTATCTACTTTAGTTTTTTCTTGGTTGAGTTTAACGTTGCATATTATATTAATATTTAAATTTAAAAAATGGTGGTTTGGGAAGATATTACATCATCATTTAAAAATCGCGTTCACTGTGGAAAAATTAACAACACTGAAAATTTCATTGATCCAAATAGTTTTTTGGATGAATGTTTGTTAATATTAATAGGGAAAGTGGGAGAATTTATGTACAAATATAAATCTCCTGTAAAAGTAAACTGTGAATTATGTTGTGAATATGTAATAAAAAAAGGTAGTAACTTACAATATTTTACTATTTATCATATTTCAAAAATGATGCCAATCACATTATCAGATGATTTTATAGAATGGTTTTTAAATAATGTAAAAGAACCTATTTTAACACGCATGGAAGAATTTCAAGAGCGAGATAGTGGGAAAGCTCTGAATAAAATTATTAATTTAAAAGTAAGTTAAAGTAATTTTTTTTTTTGTTAAGAATGTAATATATGTTGTATAATTTTAGGTGAATATAAACAAACTGGATTTGACAAATGCAGGAGGTTCTACCTATATTAGCCTACCTGATAACATAAAAAATAAAAAGGCAGTACTTAATATAAAAAATGAAGATAATAAATGTTTAGTATGGGCAATACTTTCTGCTTTATACCCTACAAATAAAAATGCTGAACGTGTGACTAAATATCCTCAAAATCATGATGAAATTTTTGATCTTTCTGGAATAAGATTTCCCACTCCTTTAATTGATATTGCAAAATTTGAAAAGCAAAATAATATTTCTATTAATGTATATGGATTAGAATACGATTCACAAAAAAAAAAATATTCAGTTGTTGGTCCTTTGCACTACACAAAAAATAAATTAGAGGTACATATTAATTTACTTTATTGGAAAAAAGGAGATATGGCACATTACGCATGGATAAAATCACTTCCCCGGTTATTATCAAACCAACTTTCAGCAAAACAAAACAAAAAATATATATGTGACAGATGTCTACAATATTTTGGTACTGAAATATTATTACAAAATCATGAAATAGACTGTAGTAGTATGGATGCTATTAAAATAGAAATGCCTACTGAAGAAAATAAATGGATTAAATTTTCAAACTATTCAAGAAAAGAGCGACATCCATTTGTTGTATACGCAGATTTCGAGTCGCTAGTAAAACCTATTGCAAATTGTGCGCCAAACCCGGAAAAATCGTATACAAATGCATATCAGCTCCATATTCCATGCGCTGTGGGGTTCCAAGTAGTATGTTCATATAATGATTCTTTATCGTTTTATGAATCATATCGTGGACCTGAAGCTGCAAAATATTTTCTCAAGAGGATGAAAAGTTTAGTAACATTAGTAAAATCGTTATATGATAATAACGTTCCTATTATAATGACAAATGAAGATTGGGAAAACTTTAATAATGCCACATCGTGTCATATTTGTGAAAAAAAATTTAATGATGAGGAGCAAAAAGTGAGAGATCACAATCACCTTACGGGTAAGATTAATATTTTAATTTAAAATAGATAATTTAAAACATATAGTATTATTTTTTGTATTTTAGGTGAATATAGAGGCGCAGCACATAATGCATGTAATTTAAATTATAAATTTCCAAAATACATACCAATTTTTTTTCATAATTTAAGTGGTTACGACAGTCACTTGCTTGTAAAAGAGTTTGGAGTTGATGAGGATTATATAAGTATTATTCCAAATAATGATGAAAAGTATATTTCCTTTTCTATACGTGAAAACGGAATGAATCTCAGATTCTTGGATTCGTTGCGGTATGTTATAAATTACATATGCTTATGTATTATATAATTAATATAATCACAATTTTTTTGTAGATTTATGAATAGCTCGCTTGAAAAATTAGTTAATTATGCAGACAAAAATGTTTTTAAGTTAATTAATCAGCATTATACAAATGAAATAGAAAGAAAATTACTATTAAGAAAGGGAATATTCCCCTATGATTATTTAAAATCATGGGAATGTATGGAGGAAACCAATCTACCTCCGAGAAATGCATTTTTTTCAAAACTAAAAAACGAAAACGTTAGTGAGGAGGATTATATTCATGCTCAAAATGTATGGAAAACTTTTCATCTTGATACTTTTGGAGATTATGTTGAATTATACCTTCAATGTGATGTTTTATTGTTAGCAGATATTTTTGAAAATTTTAGGAATATTTCTATGAAATCATATAAACTGAATCCGGCTCATTATTACACAACTCCAGGTTTGTATAATAAATAAAATGTAATATCCTTTAGTAATTTCTATTATATTTCAGGTTTTGCATGGGATGCAATGTTAAAAATGACTAAAGTGAATATAGAGTTATTAACAGATATTGACATGTTACTTTTTTTTGAACGGGGTATACGAGGTGGAATTTGCCAATGTAGCAATCGTTATGGCAAAGCAAATAATAAATATATATCATCTTATGATTCAACAAAAGAAGAAACATTCTTAATGTATTATGATGCCTGCAATTTATATGGTTGGGCGATGACACAATACCTCCCTTACGGTGAATTTGAGTGGTTATCAAACGAAGATATTTTATTACTTGATATAATGACAGTTCCAGAAAATAATTCAGTTGGTTATGTGTTAGAAGTTGATTTGGAGTATCCTCAACATTTACACAATTCTCATAAAGATTTTCCATTATGTCCAGAACATGAAGCACCCCCCGGTTCAAAAACAAAAAAATTATTAACAACATTAAACAATAAAAAAAAATATGTTTTACATTATCGTAATTTACAACAATGTTTATTATTAGGTTTGAAACTCACAAAAATTTATAGAGTTATTAAATTTGCACAATCTTTATGGTTAAAAGAGTACATTGATTTAAATACAGAGTTCCGCAAAAATGCTAAAAATACCTTTGAAAAAGATTACTTTAAATTAAATAACAATGCTATTTTCGGAAAAACCATTGAAAATATACGAAATAGAAGGGATATTAAACTTGTATCTAAATGGGGTGGTAGAGGGGGAGCAAGAAAACTAATTGCGAAACCAAATTTTAAAAAAGTTACAATATTCACTGAAAATTTAGTGTCAATAGAATTAAATAAAGTTAAAATTAATTTTATTAAACCCGTTTATATTGGAATGAGCATATTAGATATAAGTAAAGTACTTATGTATGATTTTCATTATAATTATATAAACAAAACATTTAAATATTCTAAATTATTATATCAGGATACAGATTCACTTATTTATGAGTTTAAAGATAATCCATATATTAAAATGAAACAAGATATACATCGTTTTGATACTTCGGATTATCCAAATAATAATAAATTTGAAATAATTCAAGCTAACAAGAAAGTCGTTGGATTATTTAAAGATGAAAATGCGGGGCAGTTGATGACTGAATTTGCAGGTCTAAAAGCTAAGATGTATTGCTTTGAATTAGAAAATAACTTGTCTTATTCTAAAGCAAAAGGAATTTCATCTACTGTTACAAAAAATTTGACAATATGTGATTATAAAAATTCACTTTTCAATAAAGCAAATTTATTTAAAATTCAAAATAATATAATTTCAAAACAACATAATATATTTTCAGTTGAAATAAATAAACTTACTTTAAACCCTGATGACAACAAACGTTATATTCGTAAAGGAACTACGGATACTCTACCATGGGGACATTATTCTATCACAAATGATGATATTTTAAATTACAAACTGCAGCTACAACAAAATAAAAAAGCTAAAAATTAATAATTATGTTATAATTAATAAATAAAACAAAAAATGTTTTTATATGTTTATTTAAAAATAAATTCTTACATTATTTACAAAACACTGTTATATTTAATTTATTAATTATGATATTTATCCAATCCCCATCCATTTTATTTGTGTTTTTTATAATACTATTTCTACTAAATAAATATTTTTTTATATTTATTTTTTTTTTTTTATTAATTATTTTTGATTAATTTGTAATTGTAAGTTTCTTCATTTTATATATTATATTTTGTAAATCATTGTAATATTTAATATCTTGAACTAACTTTTTTTTATTTATTATATATTTTAGTTTCTTTATTCTGAAAATAATTTTTTACATTAATAAATTAATAAATAACGTATAATAATAAAATTTACCTTAATTCTGCTTTTAATTTTTTTATTGCTGTTTCTTGCATGTTGTTTGCGTTTTGTTGTTCCAATAAAAATTAGTTTTATTATAACCAATAGAACACACTCTTATTATAACCAATCAGAATAACAACTGATAATAATTATCTGTGATATGAATATAAAAGCCTGTTTTAACATATTTTTTTATTACTATATACTTGTCATTTGGCCAGTGAAATAAAACGATAAGTTATGAAGGTAAGATATTTGTATGCAATTATATTTTTATTTTTTTGTAATTACAATTTAAAATTTCAGAACGTTAAAAATCACCGAACCAAGGCATACCCAACAAATACAACTCCATCTCGAAAACGAATTGAAGAAAAATCTAGAGCTGATAACAACAATTCGAAATCCCAAAAACAAATTGAAGAAGAATTAAAAGCAGTGAACCATAATTTAAATGAGGTGCATGAAATAAACAAAGAAAATATACCTTTAAAAGAAAATATTTTAATAGATGATACAACTATTAAAAATTTTGAGATAAATTGTGACAGAAAATTACTTGTTGAACATAGGTATGCTTTAGATACTTTTAGATGGGTATCTGTTGGTATAGACCCTTTAAAAAAATTTCAAATTTTTGTAAATTTTTATGGTAACAAGTTGGGGAAATGTATATCTTTTACTCCAAACGAATGGTATGAATTTCTTTTATGTCAAAATTTAATTATATCATATATAAATAATAATAGTAATATTGAATCATACTCATTTCCAAATCATGAAATAATATTTGATACTATAGATAATATAAAAGTTGTACAATTAAAATCAAAGTTTGGTTCATTATATTTGGGAAGTACATCTATTAATTATTTATTTCAACTTTCCGATTTAATAACTCGTACAATAAATTACTTGATTTCATTAAATTTTTATAATTATTATTATAATATTATTAAAGAAGTTAATAAATATGAAGGAGAAGTAATTAGCAATATTTATAATATTTTATGCGACTACAATAATGTACACAACTTAGCAATAAGAGAAATGATTTTGTACTATTCTGATGTATTTTTTGATACTATTATTAATACAAATGTTTCTACAATGCTATAAAAGATAATGTAAATATAAAATACTAACTAGATTGTAAAAATAATAAATTGTACTTTTTGATATATTTTCTTAATACTATTGTCAATAAATTTTTTATTTTTATAATGCAATATGAAATAAATTATATAAAAATTTTACTGTTGTTTCATTTTACTACTTATATAGGAAATAAATTAAAACTACTTATAATTTGTATACATATATTTATTACTTTTTTTTTACATTTTTTATAAGGTAATTGTATACTGTTATAATATAATTGTATTTTTTACATAATTTTTTAAATAAGTAAGGTTTTATATAAAATATATATTTCTTTTACAAGATTTAATTGTTTTTTTTTATAATTATCAGTCATTACACAATTATTTTTTATATTGTTTAAAATTTTTATAAATATTAATATAATATTTGTATGTTCTTTATTAATTGGAATATTAGTTGTGTTTTTTCCAAGAATAAATGAACATAATGGTGACCATTTTAGGTGTTCAAAAATTGGTATATCGTTTTCCTCGAAATTATAAATACAAATATTACAAAAAGCACATTTCACTTTATCATCCTCATTTGTATAATAAAAGCCAGCTCGTGCTAAGTCATTAATATTAATATACTTATTTGACCATTTGTTTATTTTAAATGATGATAATCGAACAAATTCACTTTTGTAATTAATACTTGAATTATTACAACTGACACAGTCTTCAATATTTGGCGGATGTCCATCAATATGAGTAGTACTAGTCGGCAAATTCCAATGTTCCACACATGGTAATTTTTTAATAATATCAGAATTTGTTTTATATTTAACAGGAAGATCACCCCAAATATTTAGTAAATTGTATCCATTAAATAATTTTAATATGGATTTAAATTTTTCTTCATTTATTTTACCACAAATATATGCAATTGGTGCTAATTTTCCAATTACTTGAAGCACATTATTATATTGACAATTATTTTCTATTTTTAACTTCCATTCATTATATTCTTTTTCTGTCAAAACACTTGTTTCATAACAAATGTTTAATAAATCATTTGCTATTATTTTTATTATCATTTTTTTTTTTTTAGAATAAAAGTGAAACATGTAATCGTTGTAAATTTTACTTAATTACTGATTTACATTACTAAAATCATTAAATTTTATAATTTTAATAAAATTTGGGTGGGGCAATACAAGGTTATATGTGATAAAAAAATATGTATAAATTATGAATATATTAGAGTTTTCAAACGATTCTTAAATGAATTATTTTATTATTAATTACAAAAAATTACTATTTTTTTTTGAATATGATTTTTTATCCACTATTACGTTATGTGGAGAAAATATGATTAATTTAATAACTTTAATAATAATAATTTTAGTTGTTCGTATATGCTAATGTTTGGACAATTAATGTTAAATAAGGAATAATCAAAAATTTCAGCCTTTTCTATTGATTTTGAAAAATCATTAAATTCATAATAATAATTATTTTTAAAAAAATACAATCTTCCATTTGAATATTTGAAAACCGAATCTATATTATTAGGTATCCCTGGAAATTTGTCATCAATCGTACCATAGGTCATAGTAGAAAAATTACATTCATTAATTTCAATGTAACTATCATTACTGAAAAAAATAAATGATTGCCCATTATTTGTAGAAATTGCTGCTCTTATATCGCTTATACCATTATGATACGGATTTCTTATGTATTCTAATTGCATAGATGGATATTTCACATTATATGTTATATTATCAACAATTATTACAATATTGTTGTTTGGCCTTAAATAAACAGCATTAATTTTGCTAAAATTTTTTGTTAGAAATCTTAACCAATCTGTTACATTATATGGAGTAGGACTAAAAGTTTTTTCATTGAGTTTTTTATACCACACCCATTTGTCATAAAATATATATAACTTTTTATTTACTATTAAAAATTGAGTAACATTTTTTAGTTGACATAAATCTGGAATAGAATTTGGATTTTTATTATTTTCAAATTTTTCAGTGGAATATGATGTTGTTGTTGTTGTTGTTGTTGTTGTTGTTGTTGTTGTTGTTCTTGTTGTTGTTGTTGTTGTTGTTGTTGATGTATTATTTATTTTTTTTCCATAAAGTGATTGTACGGCTAATATATCATCATTATGTAAATCATAATAATTATTATGTTTAAATATATTATTATTATATTGCGCGTACATTACAGCTTGTTTGTTTTGTGAATGTTCAATACCTAACGTATGTCCTATTTCATGAACTAATACATCCAAAAAACTTATTTCATCTTTTGTGGGTAAATGTTCTTCAAAACTCCAATTTTCTGAGATATCCATATGTATTTCCGAATGAAAATTTGTATTCGGAAAATCTGCATGAGCTAATACTGAACCGGCTCCATCAAATAATTGATTACATATTGTACTTTGTATATATCTATAATGTTGAATACTACCAAATGATATCATTATAGTGGGGTTTTCACTGGATTGTACAAAATTAATGTTTGCATATTTGGACCATAAATTAAATGCTTTTTCAATTAAATTCAGAATATTAGGGTAATCATATCCATAATAACTCCAAAAAATTGTATTATTTAACCATTTTATAGGATGAGTACGAAAATTTATGTCTTTTACACCACACCTCGGACTTTTAACAAAATTTAATATTTCACTTGTTATAATATCCGATTTTGTGATATTAAAATTTTTTTGAAATAAATTTAAACCATTTATGAATTTTGTATTATTTTGTTTTAAATTAACAATTTCATTTTCACTTTCATTTATATAACCATATTTATATAAGTATGATGTAATTAATTCAAATTCTGGTATATTAATACTATCACTTACACTACAAATAATTAATATTATTAGTAAACAATTCATTTTTAGTAAAATATTTTTTATATTACTTTTCTTCGTGAAATACTTAACTATAATGAAGGATTAGTAATAAAAACAAATATATATATATATATTTTTAAAAATTATATATTATATGTTAATATTATTACATTTCACATTCTAAATTATATTTTATTTTGTATACATTACTTATTGCACAATTATTATAATGTTTAAAACAAGTTTTACGTGGTAAACAATATTTAAGTGATTTACACTCTTCTAAGTTTATAATGTTATAATTTAAATTAAAAGATTTAAGAAAATTTTCTTTAACATTTCCTTTAACATAAATTTTTGTTGATTTTTCCAGTATGGGTGTAAGAATTTCATTAAGTTTTCCATATGGAATGTATCCATCATCCCACTTTAAACCATGGTGATTATGATATAACCATATAGCCTGCTTTTTATATTTTTCTTCCAATTTATTCCACATAAACGGAGGTTTAAATAAAAAATGTTGAAGTTTACTACCATCTCTTGTCATAATTGCAATTTCTTTTGCAACAAGTACATAATTTTTTGCATTAAATCCTTGTATGTCAACAATTAATTCCATTTTAAAATAATAATTAGTTTAAAAAAATATATTTTTATTGATGAACACTTTTATGTAATTAAATTCAAACTAATGTCTTAACTACACCCGACAAAGGATTATATTGTACAATTCGATCGTGAATAATTAGACAATAAAGACTTGTATTTAAAGGAAAATTTTCCCTAGCTTCAAACTCTAAACGAACATCTACAGTACCACTTTTAATTCTATCATTTTGATTAGAACAATCTATTACAATTATAGGAGCATTATTTTTAAATTCTGTTTTGCTTAAAATATTTCCAAAATACATGTCATTGTAGTTATAATATAATTTAGGAAATTTAGTATACATTTCATACAATAATGCAAACTGATTATTATTAAAATCAAGATTTAAATTGTTATAAGGATAAAAAGCAGTATTTAAATGTAACTTCATATTTGATAAATTACAATGATCAAATTTACTACAGTCTTTATCTTTTTGATTATTTCGATTAGTTTGAAAACCAGCAATTAAAAATCTAGGTTTTTCTAGTTGAGAAGATGTTTTAATTGTACATATTTGATGTTTGGACAATGAAACTATTGGTATAACATGTAAATTCCAAGAACGAAAAGCACACGTTAAGAACTCGTCTGAATTTACTATTTTTAATAATTTTAATCTATGTTTATCGTTAACATAAATGTGTGGCACATTCCAGCATATTTTATTTATATTAAATTTTAATTCTTCAGTGGAAGTATAAGCATTGTAATCATTTCGAGCTCTTATCAATACAAGTTCTTGTCTTACGTTTACCATTAATTTATTGTTATCTTCACAATATCCAAGTAACATTTTAAGCGGAATATATACATTAAAATAACCTTTGCTGTTTAAAATATTAATATCTAATCCCCATCCTGCATTTTCAAGTGCTTGATTTTCAAATTTATTTATTGACGTGTAAGCTTTTAATGTTGAAGTAATTCCAACATTATCTACTTTATCAATTATTTCACCATTCATAAGATATCTAATTTCATCAAAAAGAAAAACAATTCCGTTATTTGTTATTTTTGTATCGTTAGGAGGTGCTGATTTATCTTCCTTTAGTAATTGACCTTCTATGTATAAATAACTGTCACTGGGTAATGTGTATAAATCTTGTTGTTGAATTTGAAATCTGATTTCGTCATTGTTATTAAATGATGATGACCCCACTGGAAGATGGCTTTGTACTTCAATACGAGTAATAGCATCGTTAAAATCTATTTTAGATGTGATATCTAATATATCATTCATTTTGAAGTTTTTTTTTCACTTGTAAACCAATTGATTTTAAAAAATTTATATTTTTAACTGTTAACAGTTTCTTTGATGATGATACACTGGTACAATGTGTTTCATGTTTTCTTTTTTTATAATAATTGATGCCCATTTACGGAACTTTTTTAAGATGCAGAGTAACAGTAATTGTTTCACCACGAAAATTGATAAGCTTTCCTTCTTGGTCTATTATATTTATTGTTATATTGTTCATTACTCGAGTGTTCACCGGTAAATAAATAACATGTTTTGGCACTTCATTAATTTTAAATCCTGGTTCAACCGATGGGAAAAACTGATAAATTATATGTACAGGATTTTCATTTATATATGATCCTGATACAACATTACATTCTATTAAAATTGAATTTACTTTTATTATATTAACTGGCAAATCACTCTCATGTACTATATTACGATCCAAAATTTTTTTATTAAATCCTAGTAAAGGTCCAATGCAATCTTTTTTTGTAAAATCAATGGTAACAGTACTTTTAAGTTCACATTTTAATGTGTTGTTATTTGCTGTTAAACTTATAAAATTTCTTTTTTTATGATTACTCTCCTTTTTAATGTCATTATTATAAAACTGTTGTTCTGAATTATAATTAGGATCTCCTAATTCTTTTTTTAAAATACTATCTAATTTTTCAATTTCATATGATCCAATAGGTATAGAAATTATTTTAATGTCTTTATTTGTATTACTTTCATCTATATAATAAAATTTATTATTTGTTTCATCTATGTTAGGTATTGAATGGTACACTTGAAAATTTATTAACCCCATTTCATATCCATCATTGTTTAAATCAATTGGTGGATAAAAATTTGCACTTAATGTGGAACTATTTCCTGTAAGAATTATATAATTATTTTTCATAATTATTTTCCTGATAACAACAGTGAATTATGTGGTTAAAACTGCACGATGTTATTATTATTAATTTTATTTTATAACTAAAGTAAGCCTACCTATATTTGTGTATTTATTAAAAAATTTAAACATAAATGACCACAATTATAAGAATTAAAATTTTGAAATCGTTTATAATTGTATTTAATTTTCACATGTGAACCAAAATAATTTATTAATTCTATTGGTGGAGGTAAATTACCAAAACTGTCAAAATACATAACATTTTTATTTTGTTTAACATATGCTACCCAATGAGTTCCTGGTCCATGTTCAGAATCTAAATTTATAATTGCAGATTCATTTTTTAACGGTTTTTTAGGAAGTGAATCTCTCATAAAAACACCACGAAAATATTTAATTTTATAATTAAAAGCATATGAAATTAAATCTTTATCACTTAACGCTTTTTTCGGTAATTTTTTTTTTAATACCACTACCACGTTTATATGGTCTTAAATACAAACCTTCACCTAATTTTTTTTTAAGTACCTTTTGTACACCATAAGATGCAGCGCCACTTGCAGCGCCAGCAAGTAGAGCTTTTCCAATTAAAGGAATTAATGCCGCTGCTAAAAACCCGCCATATTTTTTTGGTGTTTGTATTTTGCGAGACTTCTTTGTTTTTTTCTTCTTTTTTTTTTCTACACCCATACCAAATTTTCTTTTGGCTTTCATAGCGTTTGTAACTGACCAAGCAGCTACTTTTTCACCAAACGAAGCGTCCTTTGCTTTAACTCTTGCCCACGCTTTTTCTTGTAGTATTTTATCAGCTTTATGTCTTTCTTCTAAGTTATTATTTTTCAAATATGAAATATCGTGTTCACGACATGCAGCATCTAATTGATTTATACCTTGATCCCCACGTTTTAATCTTTTATCTAATTTTGTACCTGGACCGCAAAATTGATAACCAGGTATATGTAATTCTATTGGTAATGAATTTATTGTTTTATTTAACAACCCACTTCCATACGAATTTTTTACCTGTAACGCCTTATATTTACTATACGTTATCATTGAAACATTGATGACGACTGAAATATATATATTTAGAGCATCGTTTATATATATACTAGTACGAAATATGAAGTTTATAAAGCAAAAGCAACGTCTTCGTGTTAACAACTTTGATATTATACACCCAAATAAAGTAATAATAAAGCATAGTAAATTATTACCAAATAGCGTAAGGTGTATAATAGTTGGTCCAAGTAATTGTGGGAAAACAAATATTTTACTTAGTTTACTAACACATTTAAATGGATTAAAATTTAAAAACATATATTTATACTCCAAATCATTACATCAACCAAAATATAAATTTTTGGAAAAATGTATTTCAAAAGTTAAAGGCATGGGTTTTTATTCTTATAACGAGAATAGTGATGTTATAAAACCAAGTGAAGCAAAACCATGTTCAGTTATAATTTTTGATGATGTATCATGTGATAAACAAAATTGTATGCGTGATTTTTTTTGTATGGGTAGACACAATAGTATTGATTGTTTTTACCTTTCTCAAACATATGCTCATATACCTAAACATTTGATAAGAGATAATGCAAATTTTATTATATTATTTAAGCAAGACGAAACAAATTTACGACATATATATGATGATTATGTAAATACAGATATGACTTTTAATAAATTTAAAGAATTTTGTATAAAATGTTGGGAGCATAAGTATGGATTTGCAGTTATAGATAAGGATAGTGAATATAAAGGTCGTTATAGAAAAGGATTAGATGAATTTCTTGAGCTTGAAACTGTTTAATTAAAATGACAGAAGTAAATACACTTCAAGAATTAATTAAAGTAAGTTAAAATTTAAAAAAAAAGTTTAATGCTTTAAAGCAGGATAAAATAAATACTGAAACATTGCTGCAAGAAACATTTAAACCTATAACAACACCACTTAATGAACTGGTAAAAAGTTCTATATCAACAAAAAATAATAAAGAAAAAATTAAATTTTTCAAACGTAAAAAATCACCTATTGATTCAAATTTTTCAAATTTGGAAATAAGAAAACGGCTAAAATTTGATGATACTCCAGGAAGTTCAATAATAAAAACGGAAGATAATAATTATGAGGGAAAAGAAGAAACTTTTGAAGCAAGTCCAGAAATTTCACCCTTCACAGAAGCCAGAGAAGCTTTAAATACACCAACAGGACAAAGCGAGTTAGAATCATTAGAGTTAAAATTTGGTGATATAGGGTGTAAATATCTTTTAGAATTTTTAAGTAAAAATAAAAATCTTGATAATATATATGGTATAAAACATGATACAAGTACTGGTGAATTTAAATTAGGTAAAAAACTAATTAAAATAGATAAAAATGATATAATAATTGATGATGTAGAATATAATGGAACAAAAGGGCTTTATGAATTAATATTTAAAAAAGATCCCAAATTTTTTACAGAAAGCGATAAAAAAACATATTTAAAAATTTTAAAACAAACTGATGCTCATAAAAATTTAAGAAGTAATTTAATTAAAATATCAAGTTCCCCAAAGTATTTTAATATAATAAAACCATATTTTAGTAGATCACCGACAAGGTCATTAAGAAAGCGAAAAGAACCTTCAAAATATTCACCAACTATAGGTAACGGTTTAATACCATCCAGTATAGAATTTTCAAATTTTAAACGACAATATATATATTGGGATGATCCAAATGAATTAGTTGAAAGATTACGTTTATTATTATTGTCAAAAAATAGTGGACATACGGGACATGATAATGAAATAATGTCAATAATTGAAGAATTAAAAGAAGCAAATATAATACTGTAATTTTGTAAATTCTTTTTTATTTATAAAATGTCCGTTGACAAGTTCGGACGTTATTCATTAAAAAGAAAACCAAATCATATTGCAATAAATTATGATGAGTATGGTGATTTAAATTTGGAAGGTAAACAAATTTCTAATATACGTAAACCACTTGCTTCTACCGATGTTGTGACTAAAGAATATGTTGATAAACGAATTGAGGACTTTGAAAGATATGTATTTTCTAATTTAATTGTTTTAAAAAAGTATAAAGATAATTATATATACGATGCAAATTCAAAACAAATAGGAAATTTATTAACACCAGTTAATAATTTACAAGCTTCTAATAAATTATACGTTGACAATACTGTTCTTGAGCTTGAAAAAAAGTTAAATAAGAAAATTAACAATATACTGGAGAGCAAAAAAATAAAAACTTAAAATTATTTGAAAAATTAATAAAAAAAAAAAATAAATAATGTCGAAAAAACTAATTGTAAAGGAACTTCATAAGCAAGTTCGAAAAAATTATCCAAGGCGTAAAGTAATTACAAAAGGAATAAATGATTTATGGCAATCTGATCTCGTAGAAATGATACCATATGCAAATAAAAACAATGGTTATAAATATATGATGACAGTAATAGATGTATTCTCCAAATATGCTTGGGCTAAACCAGTAAAATCTAAATCTGCTAAAGATATTACTAAAGCAATGCAAGATATTTTTCAAGAAAAAAAAATTCCAAAAAATTTGCAAACCGATAATGGTAAAGAATTTTATAATAATGAATTTAATAAACTTATGCAAAAATATAAAATAAATCACTATTCTACTTACAGCAATTTAAAAGCAAGTGTTGTTGAAAGATTCAATCGAACATTAAAATCTAAAATGTGGCAACAATTTAGCTTACAAGGATCCTATAAATGGATTAATATACTACCAAAATTAATTAAAACATATAATAATACAAAACATAAAACTATTAAAATGCGACCAATTGATGTAAACAATAAAAATGAAAAACACTTACTAAATACAGTGTATAATAACATAAAAGTTTTTGGTCATGCAAAATTAAAAATTGGTGATTTTGTTAGAATTTCTAAAATAAAATCTATATTTGAAAAAGGTTACACTCCTAATTGGTCCACTGAAATTTTCACAATTTCAAAAATACAGTTAACAAATCCAGTTACATATAAATTAAAAGATTATTTAGGACAAGCTGTAGAAGGAGGATTTTACGAACAAGAATTACAAAAAACAAAGCATCCAGATATTTATTTAGTAGAAAAAATAATAAAAAAAAAAGGATCACAAGTTTTTGTAAAATGGTTGGGGTTTGATAATTCACATAATTCATGGATAAATAAGAACAATGTTTTATAATTAACTTATATGTATTTATAAAATATATTAATAATTCACAAAATTCATGAATAAATAAAAAAACAATATTTCATAATTAATTTATATGTATTTATAAAATATACTACTGTAGGTGACTGCATAAAAAGTGGTAATAAGATAAAAAATATGTTTTTATATAATTTGTTATATATTATAAGTATACTGTATCTTTATAATTAATAATTTATAATAAAATAATATTTAATATGTAAAATGCTTTTTATTTTTTATATGGTTTTAAATTATAAAGCAAGCTCTTAATAATGCTGGAAATAAATAATTAGACATTCAACTGATAAGCTGTGGGGCTTCAGACACATTGTTTTAGTTGGTACCACTGACAAAGCTATGGGGCTTCGGACACATTGTTTTAGTTGGTACCACTGACAACTAATATAAATTCTTATCTTATTTTACTTCCGAACAGCAATCTGTTGCGAAAATTTCATAATATGC
>CAWWDY010000862.1:0-22964 GCA_963942605.1 Poecilus cupreus | reverse complement strand
CAGAAACATGAATATGACAGTTTACATACTTGAAAACAGCATTTTGTATGTTTTGCAAGCTGAGAATAGCTAGTTTATCTTGATTTTGAAAACATAAGCCATTACACATGACATATACATGAATATGACAGTTTAAATACTTGAAAACGGTGTTTTGTATGCTTTTGCATGCTTAAAACAGAATTTTTATCTTGCTTTCACCAACATTAGCTATTATACATGACAGAAACATGAATATGACAGTTTAAATACTTGAAAACAGCATTTTGTATGTTTTTGCAAGCTTAAAACAGCATTTTTATCTTGCTTTCACCAACATTAGCTATTATGCACGACCGAAACATGAATATGACAGTTTAAATACTTGAAAACGGTTTTTTTTTTATGCTTTTGCATGCTTAAAATAGCATTTTTTCTTGCTTTCACCAACATTAGCTATTATACACGACAGAAACATGAATATGACAGTTTAAATACTTGAAAACAGCATTTTGTATGTTTTGCAAGCTGAAAATAGCTAGTTTATCTTGATTTTGAAAACATAAGCCATTACACATGACATATACATGAATATGACAGTTTAAATACTTGAAAACGGTGTTTTGTATGCTTTTGCATGCTTAAAACAGCATTTTTTCTTGCTTTCACCAACATTAGCTATTATGCACGACCGAAACATGAATATGACAGTTTAAATACTTGAAAACGGTGTTTTGTATGCTTTTGCATGCTTAAAACAGCATTTTTTTCTTGCTTTCACCAACATTAGCTATTATACACGACAGAAACATGAATATGACAGTTTAAATACTTGAAAACAGCATTTTGTATGTTTTGCAAGCTGAAAATAGCTAGTTTATCTTGATTTTGAAAACATAAGCCATTACACATGACATATACATGAATATGACAGTTTAAATACTTGAAAACGGTGTTTTGTATGCTTTTGCATGCTTAAAACAGCATTTTTATCTTGCTTTCACCAACATTAGCTATTATACACGACAGAAACATGAATATGACAGTTTAAATACCTGAAAACGGTGTTTTGTATGCTTTTGCATGCTTAAAACAGAATTTTTATCTTGCTTTCACCAACATTAGCTATTATACACGACAGAAACATGAATATGTCAGTTTAAATACTTGAAAACAGCATTTTGTATGTTTTTGCAAGCTTAAAACAGCTATTTTTTCTTATTTTTGCAAACATTAGCCATTACACACGACATATACATGAATATGACAGTTTAAATACTTGAAAACGGTGTTTTGTATGCTTTTGCATGCTTAAAACAGCATTTTTTTCTTGCTTTCACCAACGTTAGCTATTATACACGACAGAAACATGAATATGACAGTTTAAATATTTGAAAACAGCATTTGTATGTTTTGCAAGCTGAAAATAGCTATTTTATCTTGATTTTGAAAACATAAGCCATTACACATGACATATACATGAATATGACAGTTTAAATACTTGAAAACGGTGTTTTGTATGCTTTTGCATGCTTAAAACAGCATTTTTATCTTGCTTTCACCAACATTAGCTATTATACACGACAGAAACATGAATATGACAGTTTAAATACTTGAAAAATGTGTTTTGTATGCTTTTGCATGAGAAAAACAGAATTTTTATCTTGCTTTCACCAACATTAGCTGTTATACACGCCAGAGACATGAATATGACAGTTTAAATACTTTAAAACAGCATTTTGTATGTTTTTGCAAGCTGAAAATAGCTATTTCATCTTGATTTTGAAAACATAAGCCATTACACCCGACATATACATGAATATGACAGTTTAAATACTTGAAAACGGTGTTTTGTATGCTTTTGCATGCTTAAAACAGCATTTTTATCTTGCTTTCACCAACATTAGCTATTATACACGACAGAAACATGAATATGACAGTTTAAATACTTGAAAACAGCATTTTGTATGTTTTTGCAAGCTAAAAACAGCTATTTTTTCTTGATTTTGCAAATATAAGCCAATACACACGACATGTACATGAATATGACAGTTTAAATACTTGAAAACGGTGTTTTGTATGCTTTTACATGCTTAAAACAGCATTTTTATGTTGCTTACACCAACATTAGCTATTATACAGGACAGAAACATGAATAACCCAGTTTAAATACTTGAAAACAGCATTTTGTATGTTTTTGCAAGCTTAAAACAGCATTTTTATCTTGCTTTCACCAACATTTGCTATTATGCACTACTCAAACATGAATATGACAATTTAAATACTTGAAAACGGTGTTTTGTATGCTTTTGCATGCTTAAAACAGCATTTTTATCTTGCTTTCACCAACATTAGCTATTATACATGACAGAAACATGAATATGACAGTTTAAATACTTGAAAACAGCATTTTGTATGTTTTTGCAAGAAGAAAATAGCTATTTTATCTTGATTTTGAAAATATAAGCCATTACACACGACATATACATGAATATGACAGTTTAAATTCTTGAAAACGGAGTTTTGTATGCTTTTGCATGCTTAAAACAGCATTTTTATCTTGCTTTCACCAACATTAGCTATTACACACGACAGAAACATGAATATGACAGTTTAAATACTTGAAAACGGTGTTTTGTATGCTTTTTAATGCTTAAAACAGCATTTTTATCTTGCTTTCACCAACATTAGCTATTATACAGAAACATGAATATGACAGTTTAAATACTTGAAAACAGCATTTTGTATGTTTTTGCAACCTGAAAACAGCGATTTTATCTTGATTTTGCAAACATAAGCCATTACGCACGACATGTACATGAATATGACAGTTTAAATACTTGAAAACGGTGTTTTGTATGCTTTTGCATGCATAAAACAGCATTTTTATCTTGATTTCACCAACATTAGCTATTATACACGACAGAAACATGAATATGACAGTTTAAATACTTAAAAACAGCATTTTGTATGTTTTTGCAAGCTGAAAACAACTATTTTATCTTGATTTTGCAAACATAAGCCATTACACACGACATATACATAAATATGACAGTTTAAATAATAGAAACCGGTGTTTTGTATGCTTTTGCATGCTTAAAACAGCATTTTTATCTTGCTTTCACCAACATAAGCTATTATACACAACAAAAACATGAATATGACAGTTATAATACTTGAAAACGGTGTTTTGTATGCTTTTGCATGCTTAAAACAGCATTTTTATCTTGCTTTCACCAATATTAGCTATTATACACGACAAAAACATGAATATGTCAGTTTAAATACTTGAAAACAGCATTTTGTATGTTTTTGCAAGCTGAAAACAGCTATTTTTTCTTGATTTTGCAAACATAAGCCATTAAACACGACATATACATGAATATGACAGTTTAAATACTTGAAAACGGTGTTTGTATGCTTTTGCATGCTTAAAACAGCATTTTTATCTTGCTTTCACCAACATTAGCTATTATACACGACAGAAACATAAATATGACAGTTAAAATACTTGAAATTAGCATTTTGTATGTTTTTGCAAGCTGAAAATAGCTATTTTATCTTGATTTTGAAAACATATGCACACGACATATTCATGATTATGACAGTTTAAATACTTAAAAACGGTGTTTTGTATGCTTTTGCATGCTTAAAACAGCATTTTAATCTTGCTTTCACCAACATTAGCCATTACACACGACATATACATGAATATCACAGTTTAAATACTTGAAAACGGTGTTTTGTATGCTTTTGCATGCTTAAAACAGCATTTTTATGTTGCATTCACCAACATTAGCTATTATACACGACAGAAACATGAATATGACAGTTTAAATACTTGAAAACGGTGTTTTGTATGCTTTTGCATGCTTAAAACAGCATTTTTATCTTGCTTTCACCAACATTAGCTATTATACACGACAGAAACATGAATATGACAGTTTACATACTTGAAAACAGCATTTTGTATGTTTTTGCAAGCTGAAAACAGCTATTTTTTCTTGTTTTTGCAAATACAAGCCATTACACACGACATGTACATGAATATTACAGTTTAAATACTTGAAAACGGTGTTTTGTATGCTTTTGCATGCTTAAGACAGCATTTTTATCTTGCTTTCACCAACATTAGCTATTATACACGACAGAAACATGAATATGACAGTTTAAATACTTGAAAACAGCATTTTGTATGTTTTGCAAGCTGAAAATAGCTAGTTTATCTTGATTTTGAAAACATAAGCCATTACACATGACATATACATGAATATGACAGTTTAAATACTTGAAAACGGTGTTTTGTATGCTTTTGCATGCTTAAAACAGCATTTTTATCTTGCTTTCACCAACATTAGCTATTATACACGACAGAAACATGAATATGACAGTTTAAATACTTGAAAACGGTGTTTTGTATGCTTTTGCATGCTTAAAACAGAATTTTTATCTTGCTTTCACCAACATTAGCTATTATACACGACAGAAACATGAATATGTCAGTTTAAATACTTGAAAACAGCATTTTGTATGTTTTTGCAAGCTTAAAACAGCTATTTTTTCTTAATTTTGCAAACATTAGCCATTACACACGACATATACATGAATATGACAGTTTAAATACTTGAAAACGGTGTTTTGTATGCTTTTGCATGCTTAAAACAGCATTTTTTTCTTGCTTTCACCAACATTAGCTATTATACACGACAGAAACATGAATATGACAGTTTAAATACTTGAAAACAGCATTTTGTATGTTTTGCAAGCTGAAAATAGCTAGTTTATCTTGATTTTGAAAACATAAGCCATTACACATGACATATACATGAATATGACAGTTTAAATACTTGAAAACGGTGTTTTGTATGCTTTTGCATGCTTAAAACAGCATTTTTATCTTGCTTTCACCAACATTAGCTATTATACACGACAGAAACATGAATATGACAATTTAAATACTTGAAAAATGTGTTTTGTATGCTTTTGCATGATAAAAACAGAATTTTTATCTTGCTTTCACCAACATTAGCTGTTATACACGCCAGAGACATGAATATGACAGTTTAAATACTTTAAAACAGCATTTTGTATGTTTTTGCAAGCTGAAAATAGCTATTTCATCTTGATTTTGAAAACATAAGCCATTACACCCGACATATATATGAATATGACAGTTTAAATACTTGAAAACGGTGTTTTGTATGCTTTTGCATGCTTAAAACAGCATTTTTATCTTGCTTTCACCAACATTAGCTATTATACACGACAGAAACATGAATATGACAGTTTAAATACTTGAAAACAGCATTTTGTATGTTTTTGCAAGATAAAAACAGCTATTTTTTCTTGATTTTGCAAATATAAGCCAATACACACGACATGTACATGAATATGACAGTTTAAATACTTGAAAACGGTGTTTTGTATGCTTTTGCATGCTTAAAACAGCATTTTTATGTTGCTTACACCAACATTAGCTATTATACAGGACAGAAACATGAATAACCCAGTTTAAATACTTGAAAACAGCATTTTGTATGTTTTTGCAAGCTTAAAACAGCATTTTTATCTTGCTTTCACCAACATTTGCTATTATGCACTACTGAAACATGAATATGACAATTTAAATACTTGAAAACGGTGTTTTGTATGCTTTTGCATGCTTAAAACAGCATTTTTATCTTGCTTTCACCAACATTAGCTATTATACACGACAGAAACATGAATATGACAGTTTAAATACTTGAAAACAGCATTTTGTATGTTTTTGCAAGAAGAAAATAGCTATTTTATCTTGATTTTGAAAATATAAGCCATTACACACGACATATACATGAATATGACAGTTTAAATTCTTGAAAACGGAGTTTTGTATGATTTTGCATGCTTAAAACAGCATTTTTATCTTGCTTTCACCAACATTAGCTATTATACACGACAGAAACATGAATATAACAGTTTAAATACTTGAAAACAGCATTTTGTATGATTTTGCAAGCTGAAAACAGCTATATTATCTTGATTTTGCAAACATAAGCCATTACACACGACATATACATGAATATGACAGTTTAAATACTTGAAAACGGTGTTTTGTATGCTTTTGCATGCTTAAAACAGCATTTTTATCTTGCTTTCACCAACATTAGCTATTATACAGAAACATGAATATGACAGTTTAAATACTTGAAAACAGCATTTTGTATGTTTTTGCAACCTGAAAACAGCGATTTTATCTTGATTTTGCAAACATAAGCCATTACGCACGACATGTACATGAATATGACAGTTTAAATACTTGAAAACGGTGTTTTGTATGCTTTTGCATGCATAAAACAGCATTTTTATCTTGATTTCACCAACATTAGCTATTATACACGACAGAAACATGAATATGACAGTTTAAATACTTAAAAACAGCATTTTGTATGTTTTTGCAAGCTGAAAACAACTATTTTATCTTGATTTTGCAAACATAAGCCATTACACACGACATATACATAAATATGACAGTTTAAATAATAGAAACCGGTGTTTTGTATGCTTTTGCATGCTTAAAACAGCATTTTTATCTTGCTTTCACCAACATAAGCTATTATACACGACAAAAACATGAATATGACAGTTTAAATACTTGAAAACGGTGTTTTGTATGCTTTTGCATGCTTAAAACAGCATTTTTATCTTGCTTTCACCAATATTAGCTATTATACACGACAAAAACATGAATATGTCAGTTTAAATACTTGAAAACAGCATTTTGTATGTTTTTGCAAGCTGAAAACAGCTATTTTTTCTTGATTTTGCAAACATAAGCCATTAAACACGACATATACATGAATATGACAGTTTAAATACTTGAAAACGGTGTTTGTATGCTTTTGCATGCTTAAAACAGCATTTTTATCTTGCTTTCACCAACATTAGCTATTATACACGACAGAAACATAAATATGACAGTTAAAATACTTGAAATTAGCATTTTGTATGTTTTTGCAAGCTGAAAATAGCTATTTTATCTTGATTTTGAAAACATATGCACACGACATATTCATGATTATGACAGTTTAAATACTTAAAAACGGTGTTTTGTATGCTTTTGCATGCTTAAAACAGCATTTTAATCTTGCTTTCACCAACATTAGCCATTACACACGACATATACATGAATATCACAGTTTAAATACTTGAAAACGGTGTTTTGTATGCTTTTGCATGCTTAAAACAGCATTTTTATGTTGCATTCACCAACATTAGCTATTATACACGACAGAAACATGAATATGACAGTTTAAATACTTGAAAACGGTGTTTTGTATGCTTTTGCATGCTTAAAACAGCATTTTTATCTTGCTTTCACCAACATTAGCTATTATACACGACAGAAACATGAATATGACAGTTTACATACTTGAAAACAGCATTTTGTATGTTTTTGCAAGCTGAAAACAGCTATTTTTTCTTGTTTTTGCAAATACAAGCCATTACACACGACATTTACATGAATATTACAGTTTAAATACTTGAAAACGGTGTTTTGTATGCTTTTGCATGCTTAAGACAGCATTTTTATCTTGCTTTCACCAACATTAGCTATTATACACGACAGAAACATGAATATTTCAGATTAAATACTTGAAAACAGCATTTTGTATGTTTATGCAAGCTGAAAACAGCTATTTTATCTTGATTTTGCAAACATAAGCATTACACACGACATATACATGAATACGACAGTTTTTTTTTTTTTTTTATTTAAAAAAGAGCTTCAACCCTTTGGTTATTGGCTCTTGATACAATAATTTATAAGTACATTTTGTAAAAGCATACTTATATAACGTACATTTGTTTTTATAATTTACAGAAAAAATTTATATGTTTGAGAAACTTAATTGTGTTATTTAGGGTATTTATATTATTTCCTAGGGCTAATGTTAATGTATTTGGTACTTTGTGGTGTAATCTTTGTTGGGAGTATTCTGGGCATTCGATGATGATATGTTGTATAGTTAGTTCAGTGTTGCACCTTTCACATTGTGGGGGATTTGTTTTTTCAAAAATATGTCTATGTGTCAGGGCAGTATGGCCGATGCGTAGTCGAGTGGTGACGACATCATTTTTCCTTCCCTGCATGTGGATTTTTGGTGTTGTATCTTCTTTTATTTGTCTCAGTTTGCTTGTGTTTTCTGTCCATTTTTTCTTCCATTCTTCGTTAAGTTTCACTTTTATTTCACGTTTGCAGTCACCAGGTGGGATCGTGATTTCTGTTGTTTCTTCATTACTGCTGTTTTTCGCTGCGTTGTCTGCTTCTTCGTTCCCCGGTATGCCTACGTGTCCTGGGGTCCATAGAAATATTATTTGTCGTCTTTGTTCTTTTATGGCGCAGTGTATTACTTCCTGGATGTTCTGGACAGTGGGATTTTTTGAATATATTTTACTTATATCCGTTATCAAGTTCAAGGAGTCTGAGCAGATTATAAAGTGTTTGTTTTCAGGATTACTTTGTGTTACGTACTGTAAAGCGTCTAGGATACTTTGTGCTTCTGCAGTGTATGAGCTCACTATAGGTGGTAGTTTTTTAATTATTTTTGATTCTGGTGTAATTGTCGCGGCTCCTGTGTTGGTTTTTGTTTTGGATCCATCAGTATATATTTGTTTGTAGTTGGGATTTTGGTTTATTATATTATTGAACAGGTTTCGGTAGAGTAAAGGAGGGGTTTGTTCTTTTTGATAGGCAGTTAACTCGAGATTGATAGCAGGTTGTTTGAGTGTCCATGGGGGGGTTGTGTTGTAGGTGTTCGTTTGGATTTTTGGAATGGGTATATTGGTTTTGTTTAGCATACTTTTTATGTTATATTGTATAGGTGTTATACTTTTTATAGTTAGTACATTTTCTCTTTCTTCAAATATGTTTTTGAATACTGGAATATCCGGTCTGCTAGCGAGTTTCGCTATATAGTTTGTTATTAAGTAGTTCCTTCTGAACTGCAGGGGTGTTTCTCCGGCTTCACAGTGGATACTGTCTACAGGGCTTGTGCGAAAAGCACCTGTTATTATTCGAAGAGCGGTGTTTTGGATTATATCAATAATTTTGAGTCTACTCGGTTTAGCTGAAGAATATAGGATACATCCGTAATCGATTTTTGATCTTATCACTGCTTTATATATGTTGAGCATAATTCTTCTCTCTGCACCCCATTCGTAGTTACTTATTGTTTTAAGTATATTCATTCTTCGGTAGCAATCGTTTTTTAATGACAGTATATGTGGAGTCCAGGAGAGTTTTCTATCAAATATTATTCCTAGGAATTTAATTTTCTCAACAAATGTTATTGTTGTATTCTTTATTTTTAGTTTTGGATTTTGGTGAGGTTTCCGGAATTTGCAAAAATGAATTGCGTTAGTTTTGACAGCTGAAAGTTTAAATCCAGTATTTTTTGTCCATGTCTCAATTTTGTTTATATCTTCCTGAAGTTCTTGTTCAATACTGGTTAGGTTTTTTCCTTTTTTATAAATGACTAAATCATCTGCGAAAAGTGATAATTTTGTTTGTTTTGAGGTGTTAGTGCTGGCTATGTTGTTTATGGCGACTAAGAAGAGAGTTACGCTTAATATTTCTCCTTGTGGAAGGCCGTTTTGTTGTATTTGTTCTTTTGAGAGGCATCCGTTTGTTTTTACTTTGAATCTTCTATTACTAATGAAATTATTGATATAGTGTAGGATGTTGCCGTCCAGCCCGTAGTTTTTAAGTGTTTGAAGGATGTGGTGCCGCCATGTTGTATCATATGCCTTCTCAAGATCGAAAAAAATAGCTATGAGGTGTTGTTTAAATTTAAATGCTTTTTGTACTTCGATTTTCAAGTTGAGAAGATGGTCAATAGTGGATCTACCACTTCGAAAACCACATTGTTCTTTGCTTAGTATATTATTTGTTTCCAAAAACCACATCAGTCTATTGTTTACAATTTTTTGTAGTATTTTGCTAAGACAGTTTGCCAATGATATTGGGCGGTAATTTAACGGGTCTGTTTTATTTTTATTTGATTTTAGTATTGGTATGACGTGCGATTCTTGCCATTTTGTTGGGTAGGTGTTACTGTTCCAAATTTTGTTGTAAATTTTCAGCAATTCGTCTATAGCATTCTCTGGGAGTTGTTTAATCATTTCATAGTTTATCCCGTCTGGTCCAGGACTGCTATTTGTTTTTAACTGTTGCATTACTGTTGTTAGTTCAGTTTTTGTGAATGGGGTATTTATAATATTTTGATCCTCGTTGTTTATTTCAATGCTATTTTCTTCAGTGCTGCGTTTGTGTTCCAGGAAATGAGCATCGTAATGTTCGTCACTGGAGTTATTGCTGAATATTTCTGCAAATTTGTTTGCTATTTCTTGCGGTTGTGTGATGAGTTCGTGTTGTAAGTTTAAGGAGGATGTTTCATTCAGTTGTTTCTTACCTTTTATGCATCTAATTTTATTCCATATTTCTTTTGGCGGAGTACTACTGTTTATAGTTGAGACGTATTTTTGCCATGATATTTTTTTACTTTGTATTATGGTGCGGCGAGTTAGTGCTCTACTTTTTTTAAGATTTATGAGATTTTCAGTTGAATTATGCTTTCTGTATTTTTTTAGGGCTTTTTTATTATTTTCTACTACGGTCTGGCACTCCTGATTCCACCATGGGACGCTTTTTGATTTTTTGGCAGTTGATTTAGTTCCTATTGCTTCATTAGCTGCAGTTTCGATTTTGGTAGTATATGAGTCCACTATTTCGTTAATGCTGTCGGATGTAGAGTGGTTTTCTATACTATTTGATATTATGCTCTTGAAGAGATCCCAGTTTGCTTTTTTAAGGTTCCATTTTTTGTATGATGGATGTATGTGTTCACTTATTTGTGGTTGAAGTATAGTTATTATGGGGAAATGGTCGCTTCCGTGTAGATATGAGAGTGCTTCCCATGAGCAGTTCGCGGCAGTGCGTGGGTCCGATAGAGTTAAATCGATTTGCGAAAATTTTCCTGTTCTGGCGCAGAAGTGAGTCGGGGATCCGTCGTTTAAAATGATCATGTCATTGTTCATTGTGTTGACGATGTTTTCCACACACTTTCCTCGCTGATCTGTTTTTTCTGATCCCCAAATATTATTGTGGGCGTTGAAATCTCCTGTTACTATGTATGGTGCAGGCAGTTGTTGAAACACATTTTCTATTTCTTGTTGTTCAATCCTTTCCCCTGGTGGTAAATATATATTGCAGATCGTAATTTTTTCAGGCATATTAGCTGTAACTGCTATTATTTCTAGATTTGATTGGATATTAATTTGTTGAGTATGGTGTTTACTTTTTATTAGTATTGCTACTCCCCCACTTGCAATATTTGCGTTCTGTCTATCTTTCCTGTGTACTGTGTAGTTTTTTAATTGGATTGTTTTGTTGCTATTTATTCGGGTTTCTTGTAAGCAAATACATTCTGGATTAGTTTGAGAGACTAAATATTGTAGTTCGTTTAGGTGGCTATAGAAGCCATTACAATTCCATTGCAGTATCGACATTTTGTTGTGCTAGATTGATTTTATAATTTATTTGTGTAGGGATTCGAGGCTTGACGATCGAGTTTGAGGGTTTTGTTTTTTGAGTGGTTTTTTGTGTTCAGTCATTTGTTGTCTTATTTCGTTTATAGTACGGGTGATTTTTGTTTTTATAGTTTTATTTGATAGCTGTTGTCTTAATTCTGTCAGCATGTTTATTAGGTCTTCAACATTTTCTGAATATTCTTTGGCTATTTCAAGTTTGTCTTTATTACCTTGTATGTTTTCAAAAAATGATTTTAGATCTTCAAACGATATAATATATTTTGTCGGGTCAGAGTTCATGAGTTCTTTTATTGGTTCTAGTAGTTCCGCGACTGTTAATTTTGATGCTGGGCTTTCTGATCGTTTTTTCTTTTGTGGATTCAATGTTTCGTTCTTATTTTTGCTGTTGTTTTCTTGGCTGTTATTTATATATTGTTGAGATGTAGTTGCGACTGCTTGTATTTTGGTGGAAGTACTATTTGGTGTTATTGTTGTACTTTCTTCTATATCGTTCTGGTTATTGTCTTCTTGGGAAAATTGTGAAGCGTTTTCAGTCTCATCGTCGGAGGATACAAGGGAACTGTTTGTCGGGGGAGCTGGTCTTTTAATTGCTGGAGAGGGGTTTGGGCGGGGAGGTATTTGTGTAGGTGGTGTCGGTTGTGTAGGGTTTGTTGTATTTTTGCATTGGTTGGTGGTATGTCCTTGTTGCTTACATTGGAAGCATGTAATCGTGTCTTCTGTGATAAATATTCTATAATTCGTGTTGTCATAGTTTATTTCTAGAGTTTCTGGTATGTGATGTTCATCTTCTGGGTCAATATGTACCTGCCGTCTGAAGCTTAGTATATGAGAAAATTCTGGCTCTTTTATACCAGCTTTCAAGAAACTAATTGGTGAGAGTAGTTTTAAGTTTTTGTTTCGCAGTTCATTTTCGATTATTTCATGCGGGATGATGGGACACACATTAGATATGATTAGCCGTTTTGTGGGTTTGATGAGTCGTCGTATTCCAATGTTAGTATCATTGATTTTGATATTTCTATTAGAGTTAATTAGTGTGTCAACGGTATTTTTACTATCGAGATAAAGACATATACGGTTGTTTGCTATTCTGGACGCAAATAAAATACATTTAGGGTTTAGTAGTTTTCCGACAGCCATGACATATTCCACAATTTTTATTCCGTCTATGGATGGCATTACAATAGCTTGGTCTTTCTTTGGAAACATGTTGTTATTTTGTTTTGTGGTGCTCGCGTAGGTTTTTTGGGTTGCGGTTGATGAGTGTAGTTGTTCGGACGTGTTGTTCATGGTTAATTAGTTGGTTTTGTAGAGATCTTCTGTTGCCAGAAGTTCTCTGTTTGTGGATTTATTAATTTATTTGCTTTTTATAAGTAGATGGGGTTAGTGGTATTAGATCCATTTAGGATGTGTCAGATGGTGTTTTGAGTGGATATTCCAGTAAGGATAAGTAAAAAGGAATTTACTCTACCTTACCTTAAGAGCGGTTGATGAAAAACACGTAGTCAACACTTTTATATATTTCTTCGTTGATTTTAGACTGAGTTTTTTAATAATGTTTTACCACTATTTAAGCACGTGTCTATTCACTTGGAAATTCTCGACTGGAGTCCTACGACAGTTTAAATGCTTGAAAACGGTGTTTTGTATGCTTTTGAATGCTTAGAACAGCATTTTTATCTTGCTTTCACCAACATTAGCTTTTATACACGACAAAAACATGAATATGACAGTTTAAATACTTAAAAACGGTGCTTTGTATGCTTTTGCATGCTTAAAACGGCATTTTTATCTTGCTTTCACCAACATTAGCTATTATACACGACAGAAACAGGAATATGATAGTTAAAATACTTGAAAACAGCATTTTGTATGTTTTTGCAAGCTGAAAATAGCTATTTTATCTTGATTTTGAAAACATAAGCCATTACACACAACATATACATGAATATGACACTTTAAATACTTAAAAACGGTGTTTTGTATGCTTTTGCATGCTTAAAACAGCAATTTTATATTGCTTTCACCAACATTAGCCATTACACACGACATATACATGAATATGACAGTTTAAATACTTGAAAACGGTGTTTTGTATGCTTTTGCATGCTTAAAACAGAATTTTTATCTTGCTTTCACCAACATTAGCTATTATACACGACAGAAACATGAATAGGACAGTTTAAATACTTGAAAACGGTGTTTTGTATGCTTTTGCATGCTTAAAATAGCGTTTTTATCTTGCTTTCACCAACATTTGCTATTATACACGACAGAAACATGAATATGACAGTTTAAATACTTGAAAACACCATTTTGTATGTTTTTGCGAGATGAAAATAGCTATTTTATCTTGATTAAGAAAACATAAGCCATTACACACGACATATACATGAATATGACAGTTTAAATACTTGAAAACGGTGTTTTGTATGCTTTTGCATGCTTAAAACAGCATTTTTATGTTGCATTCACCAACATTAGCTATTATACACGACAGAAACATGAATATGAAAGTTTAAAAACTTCAAAACGGTGTTTTGTATGCTTTTGCATGCTTAAAACAGCATTTTTATCTTGCTTTCACCAATATTAGCTATTATACACGACAAAAACATGAATATGTCAGTTTAAATACTTGAAAACAGCATTTTGTATGTTTTTGCAAGCTGAAAACAGCTATTTTTTCTTGATTTTGCAAACATAAGCCATTACACACGACATATACATGAATATGACAGTTTAAATACTTGAAAACGGTGTTTTGTATGCTTTTGCATGCTTAAAACAGCATTTTTATCTTGCTTTCACCAACATTAGCTAATATACACGACAGAAACATGAATATGACAGTTTAAATACTTGAAAACAGCATTTTGTATGTTTTTGCAAGCTGAAAATAGCTATTTTATCTTGATTTTGAAAACATAAGCCATTACACACGACATATACAAGAATATGACAGTTTAAATACTTGAAAACGGTGTTTTGTATGCTTTTGCATGCTTAAAACAGAATTTTTATCTTGCTTTCACCAACATTAGCTATTATACATGACAGAAACATGAATATGACAGTTTAAATACTTGAAAACAGCATTTTGTATGTTTTTGCAAGCTTAAAACAGCATTTTTATCTTGCTTTCACCAACATTAGCTATTATGCACGACCGAAACATGAATATGACAGTTTAAATACTTGAAAACGGTGTTTTGTATGCTTTTGCATGCTTAAAACAGCATTTTTTTCTTGCTTTCACCAACATTAGCTATTATACACGACAGAAACATGAATATGACAGTTTAAATACTTGAAAACAGCATTTTGTATGTTTTGCAAGCTGAAAATAGCTATTTGATCTTGATTTTGAAAACATAAGCCATTACACATGACATATACATGAATATGACAGTTTAAATACTTGAAAACGGTGTTTTGTAAGCTTTTGCATGCTTAAAACAGCATTTTTATCTTGCTTTCAACAACATTAGCTATTATACACGACAGAAACATGAATATGACAGTTTAAATACTTAAAAACGGTGTTTTGTATGCTTTTGTATGCTTAAAACAGAATTTTTATCTTGCTTTCACCAACATTAGCTATTATACACGACAGAAACATGAATATGTCAGTTTAAATACTTGAAAACAGCATTTTGTATGTTTTTGCAAGCTGAAAACAGCTATTTTTTCTTAATTTTGCAAACATAAGCCATTACACACGACATATACATGAATATGACAGTTTAAATACTTGAAAAATGTGTTTTGTATGCTTTTGCATGATAAAAACAGAATTTTTATCTTGCTTTCACCAACATTAGCTGTTATACACGCCAGAGACATGAATATGACAGTTTAAATACTTTAAAACAGCATTTTGTATGTTTTTGCAAGCTGAAAATAGCTATTTCATCTTGATTTTGAAAACATAAGCCATTACACCCGACATATACATGAATATTACAGTTTAAATACTTGAAAACGGTGTTTTGTATGCTTTTGCATGCTTAAAACAGAATTTTTATCTTGCTTTCACCAACATTAGCTATTATACATGACAGAAACATGAATATGACAGTTTAAATACTTGAAAACAGCATTTTGTATGCTTTTGCATGCTTAAAACAGCATTTTTATGTTGCATTCACCAACATTAGCTATTATGCACGACCGAAACATGAATATGACAGTTTAAATACTTGAAAACGGTGTTTTGTATGCTTTTGCATGCTTAAAACAGCATTTTTTTCTTGCTTTCACCAACATTAGCTATTATACACGACAGAAACATGAATATGACAGTTTAAATACTTGAAAACAGCATTTTGTATGTTTTGCAAGCTGAAAATAGCTATTTGATCTTGATTTTGAAAACATAAGCCATTACACATGACATATACATGAATATGACAGTTTAAATACTTGAAAACGGTGTTTTGTAAGCTTTTGCATGCTTAAAACAGCATTTTTATCTTGCTTTCAACAACATTAGCTATTATACACGACAGAAACATGAATATGACAGTTTAAATACTTAAAAACGGTGTTTTGTATGCTTTTGTATGCTTAAAACAGAATTTTTATCTTGCTTTCACCAACATTAGCTATTATACACGACAGAAACATGAATATGTCAGTTTAAATACTTGAAAACAGCATTTTGTATGTTTTTGCAAGCTGAAAACAGCTATTTTATCTTAATTTTGCAAACATAAGCCATTACACACGACATATACATGAATATGACAGTTTAAATACTTGAAAAATGTGTTTTGTATGCTTTTGCATGATAAAAACAGAATTTTTATCTTGCTTTCACCAACATTAGCTGTTATACACGCCAGAGACATGAATATGACAGTTTAAATACTTTAAAACAGCATTTTGTATAATTTTGCAAGCTGAAAATAGCTATTTCATCTTGATTTTGAAAACATAAGCCATTACACCCGACATATACATGAATATTACAGTTTAAATACTTGAAAACGGTGTTTTGTATGCTTTTGCATGCTTAAAACAGCATTTTTATCTTGCTTTCACCAACATTAGCTATTATACACGACAGAAACATGAATATGACAGTTTAAATACTTGAAAACAGCATTTTGTATGTTTTTGCAAGCTAAAAACAGCTATTTTTTCTTGATTTTGCAAATATAAGCCAATACACACGACATGTACATGAATATGACAGTTTAAATACTTGAAAACGGTGTTTTGTATGCTTTTGCATGCTTAAAACAGCATTTTTATCTTGCTTTCACCAACATTAGCTAATATGCACGACAGAAACATGAATATGACAGTTTAAATACTTGAAAACGGTGTTTTGTATGCTATTGCATGCTTAAAACAGCATTTTTATCTTGCTTTCACCAACATTAGCTATTATACACGACAGAAACATGAATATGACAGTTTAAATACTTGAAAACAGCATTTTGTATGTTTTTGCAAGCTAAAAACAGCTATTTTTTTTTGATTTTGCAAACATAAGCCATTACGCACGACATTACATGAATATGACAGTTTAAATACTTGAAAACGGTGTTTTGTATGCTTTTGCATGCATAAAACAGCATTTTTATCTTGATTTCACCAACATTAGCTATTATACACTACAGAAACATGAATATGACAGTTTAAATACTTGAAAACAGCATTTTGTATGTTTTTGCAAGCTGAAAACAGCTATTTTTTCTTGATTTTGCAAACATAAGCCATTAAACAAGACATATACATGAATATGACAGTTTAAATACTTGAAAACGGTGTTTGTATGCTTTTGCATGCTTAAAACAGCATTTTTATCTTGCTTTCACCAACATTAGCTATTATACACGACAGAAACATGAATATGACAGTTAAAATACTTGAAATTAGCATTTTGTATGTTTTTGCAAGCTGAAAATAGCTATTTTATCTTGATTTTGAAAACATAAGCCATTACACACGACATATACATGAATATGACAGTTTAAATACTTAAAAACGGTGTTTTGTATGCTTTTGCATGCTTAAAACAGCATTTTAATCTTGCTTTCACCAACAATAGCCATTACACACGACATATACATGAATATCACAGTTTAAATACTTGAAAACGGTGTTTTGTATGCTTTTGCATGCTTAAAACAGCATTTTTATGTTGCATTCACCAACATTAGCTATTATACACGACAGAAACATGAATATGACAGTTTAAATACTTGAAAACGGTGTTTTGTATGCTTTTGCATGCTTAAAACAGCATTTTTATCTTGCTTTTACCAACATTAGCTATTATACACGACAGAAACATGAATATGACAGTTTACATACTTGAAAACAGCATTTTGTATGTTTTTGCAAGCTGAAAACAGCTATTTTTTCTTGTTTTTGCAAATACAAGCCATTACACACGACATGTACATGAATATTACAGTTTAAATACTTGCAAACGGTGTTTTGTATGCTTTTGCATGCTTAAAACAGCATTTTTTTCTTGCTCTCACCAACATTAGCTATTATACACGACAGAAACATGAATATTTCAGTTTAAATACTTGAAAACAGCATTTTGTATGTTTATGCAAGCTGAAAACAGCTATTTTATCCTGATTTTGCAAACATAAGCATTACACACGACATATACATGAATACGACAGTTTAAATGCTTGAAAAAGGTGTTTTGTATGCTTTTGCATGCTTAGAACAGCATTTTTATCTTGCTTTCACCAACATTAGCTTTTATACACGACAAAAACATGAATATGACAGTTTAAATACTTGAAAACGGTGCTTTGTATGCTTTTGCATGCTTAAAACGGCATTTTTATCTTGCTTTTACCAACATTAGCTATTATACACGACAGAAACATGAATATGATAGTTAAAATACTTGAAAACAGCATTTTGTATGTTTTTGCAAGCTGAAAATAGCTATTTTATCTTGATTTTGAAAACATAAGCCATTACATACGACATATACATGAATATGACACTTTAAATACTTAAAAACGGTGTTTTGTATGCTTTTGCATGCTTAAAACAGCAATTTTATATTGCTTTCACCAACATTAGCCATTACACACGACATATACATGAATATGACAGTTTAAATACTTGAAAACGGTGTTTTGTATGCTTTTGCATGCTTAAAACAGCATTTTTATCTTGCTTTCACCAACATTAGCTATTATACACGACAGAAACATGAATAGGACAGTTTAAATACTTGAAAACGGTGTTTTGTATGCTTTTGCATGCTTAAAATAGCGTTTTTATCTTGCTTTCACCAACATTTGCTATTATACACGACAGAAACATGAATATGACAGTTTAAATACTTGAAAACAGCATTTTGTATGTTTTTGCGAGATGAAAATAGCTATTTTATCTTGATTATGAAAACATAAGCCATTACACACGACATATACATGAATATGACAGTTTAAATTCTTGAAAACGGTGTTTTGTATGCTTTTGCATGCTTAAAACAGCATTTTTATGTTGCATTCACCAACATTAGCTATTATACACGACAGAAACATGAATATGACAGTTTAAATACTTGAAAACGGTGTTTTGTATGCTTTTGCATGCTTAAAACAGCATTTTTATCTTGCTTTCACCAACATTAGCTATTATACACGACAGAAACATGAATATGACAGTTTAAATACTTAAAAACAGCATTTTGTATGTTTTTGCAAGCTTAAAACAGCTATTTTATCTTGATTTTGCAAACATAAGCCATTACACACGACATGTACATGAATATTACGGTTTAAATACTTGAAAACGGTGTTTTGTTTGCTTTTGCATGCTTAAGACAGCATTTTTATCTTGCTTTCACCAACATTAGCTATTATACAGGACAGAAACATGAATATTTCAGTTTACATACTTGAAAACAGCATTTTGTATGTTTATGCAAGCTGAAAACAGCTATTTTATCTTGATTTTGCAAACATAAGCATAACACACGACATATACATGAATACGACAGTTTAAATGCTTGAAAACGGTGTTTTGTATGCTTTTGCATGCTTAGAACAGCATTTTTATCTTGCTTTCACCAACATTAGCTTTTATACACGACAAAAACATGAATATGACAGTTTAAATACTTGAAAACGGTGTTTTGTATGCTTTTGCATGCTTAAAACAGCATTTTTACCTTGCTTTCACCAATATTAGCTATTATACACGACAAAAACATGAATATGTCAGTTTAACTACTTGAAAACAGCATTTTGTATGTTTTTGCAAGCTGAAAACAGCTATTTTTTCTTGATTTTGCAAACATAAGCCATTGCACACGACATATACATGAATATGACAGTTTAAATACTTGAAAACGGTATTTTGTATGCTTTTGCATGCTTAGAACAGCATTTTTATCTTGCTTTCACCAACATTAGCATTTATAGACGACAGTAACATGAATATGACAGTTTAAATACTTGAAAACGGTGTTTGTATGCTTTTGCATGCTTAAAACAGCATTTTTATCTTCCTTTCACCAACATTAGCTATTATACACGACAGAAACATAAATATGACAGTTAAAATACTTGAAATTAGCATTTTGTATGTTTTTGCAAGCTGAAAATAGCTATTTTATCTTGATTTTGAAAACATAAGCCATTACACACGACATATACATGAATATGACAGTTTAAATACTTAAAAACGGTGTTTTGTATGCTTTTGCATGCTTAAAACATCATTTTTATCTTGCTTTCACCAACATTAGCCACTACACACGACATATACATGAATATGACAGTTTAAATACTTGAAACCGGTGTTTTGTATGCTTTTGCATGCTTAAAACAGCATTTTTATCTTGCTTTCACCAATATTAGCTATTATACACGACAAAAACATGAATATGTCAGTTTAAATACTTGAAAACAGCATTTTGTATGTTTTTGCAAGCTGAAAACAATTATTTTTTCTTGATTTTGCAAACATAAGCCATTACACACGACATATACATGAATGTCAGTTTAAATACATGAAAACAGCATTTTGTATGTTTTTGCAAGCTGAAAATAGCTAGTTTATCTTGATTTTGCAAACATAAGCCATTACACAAGCCATGTACATGAATATGACAGTTTAAATACTTTAAAACGGTGTTTTGTATGCTTTTGCATGCTTAAAACAGCATTTTTATCTTGTTTTCACCAACATAAGCTATTATACACGACAGAAACATGAATATGACAGTTTAAATACTTGAAAACAGCATTT
This sequence comes from Poecilus cupreus, assembly GCA_963942605.1. NCBI lineage: Eukaryota > Metazoa > Arthropoda > Insecta > Coleoptera > Carabidae > Poecilus > Poecilus cupreus. Next base: position 2,141 of record CAWWDY010000862.1, on the reverse strand, counting down.
TGTATGTTTTTGCAAGATGAAAACAGCTATTTTATCTTGATTTTGCAAACATAAGCCATTACACACGACATATACATGAATATGACAGTTTAAATACTTAAAAACGGTGTTTTGTATGCTTTTGCATGCTTAAAACAGAATTTTTATCTTGCTTTCACAAACATTAGCTATTATACACGACAGAAACATTAATATGACAGTTTAAATACTTGAAAACGGTGTTTTGTATGTTTTTGCAAGCTGAAAACAATTATTTTTTCTTGATTTTGCAAACATAAGCCATTACACACGACATATACATGAATGTCAGTTTAAATACATGAAAACAGCATTTTGTATGTTTTTGCAAGCTGAAAATAGCTAGTTTATCTTGATTTTGCAAACATAAGCCATTACACAAGCCATGTACATGAATATGACAGTTTAAATACTTGAAACCGGTGTTTTGTATGCTTTTGCATGCTTAAAACAGCATTTTTATCTTGCTTTCACCAATATTAGCTATTATACACGACAAAAACATGAATATGTCAGTTTAAATACTTGAAAACAGCATTTTGTATGTTTTTGCAAGCTGAAAACAATTATTTTTTCTTGATTTTGCAAACATAAGCCATTACACACGACATATACATGAATGTCAGTTTAAATACTTGAAAACAGCATTTTGTATGTTTTTGCAAGCTGAAAACAGCTATTTTATCTTGATTTTGCAAACATAAGCCATTACACACGACATTTACATGAATATGACAGTTTAAATACTTGAAAACGGTGTTTTGTATGCTTTTGCATGCTTAAAACAGCATTTTTATCTTGCTTTCACCAACATTAGCTATTATACACGACAGAAACATGAATATGACAGTTTAAATACTTGAAAACAGCATTTTGTATGTTTTTGCAAGCTGAAAATAACTATTTTATCTTGATTTTGAAAACATAAGCCATTACACACGACATATACAAGAATATGACAGTTTAAATACTTGAAAACGGTGTTTTGTATGCTTTTGCATGCTTAAAACAGAATTTTTATCTTGCTTTCACCAACATTAGCTATTATACATGACAGAAACATGAATATGACAGTTTAAATACTTGAAAACAGCATTTTGTATGTTTTTGCAAGCTTAAAACAGCATTTTTATCTTGCTTTCACCAACTTTAGCTATTATGCACGACCGAAACATGAATATGACAGTTTAAATACTTGAAAACGGTGTTTTGTATGCTTTTGCATGCTTAAAACAGCATTTTTTTCTCGCTTTCACCAACATTAGCTATTATACACGACAGAAACATGAATATGACAGTTTAAATACTTGAAAACAGCATTTTGTATGTTTTGCAAGCTGAAAATAGCTATTTTATCTTGATTTTGAAAACATAAGCCATTACACATGACATATACATGAATATGACAGTTTAAATACTTGAAAAAGGTGTTTTGTAAGCTTTTGCATGCTTAAAACAGCATTTTTATCTTGCTTTCAACAACATTAGCTATTATACACGACAGAAACATGAATATGACAGTTTAAATACTTGAAAACGGTGTTTTGTATGCTTTTGCATGCTTAAAACAGAATTTTTATCTTGCTTTCACCAACATTAGCTATTATACACGACAGAAACATGAATATGTCAGTTTAAATACTTAAAAACAGCATTTTGTATGTTCTTGCAAGCTGAAAACAGCTATTTTTTCTTAATTTTGCAAACATAAGCCATTACACACGACATATAAATGAATATGACAGTTTAAATACTTGAAAAATGTGTTTTGTATGCTTTTGCATGATAAAAACAGAATTTTTATCTTGCTTTCACCAACATTAGCTGTTATACACGCCAGAGACATGAATATGACAGTTTAAATACTTTAAAACAGCATTTTGTATGTTTTTGCAAGCTGAAAATAGCTATTTCATCTTGATTTTGAAAACATAAGCCATTACACCCGACATATACATGAATATGACAGTTTAAATACTTGAAAACGGTGTTTTGTATGCTTTTGCATGCTTAAAACAGCATTTTTATCTTGCTTTCACCAACATTAGCTATTATACACGACAGAAACATGAATATGACAGTTTAAATACTTGAAACAGCATTTTGTATGTTTTTGCAAGCTA
>CAWWDY010000861.1:0-71000 GCA_963942605.1 Poecilus cupreus | reverse complement strand
AAACTGATAATTTCATGTTTCTTTTGTGCGAAACGGCGATTTATGAGAAATGACGATAAAATTGCTCTTTTAAACTTGCAAAAAACATAGAAAAACGCTGTTTTGAACTATTTAAACTGATATATTCATGTTTCTTTCGTGTGAAACGGCGATTTGTGAGAAATGACGATAAAATTGCTGTTTTAAACTTGCAAAAAACATAGAAAAACGCTGTTTTGAACTATTTAAACTGACAAATTCATGTTTCTTTCGTGCTAAACGGCGATTTATGAGAAATGACGATAAAATTGCTGTTTTAAACTTGCAAAAACATAGAAAAACGCTGTTTTGAACTATTCAAACTGACAAATTCATGTTTCTTTTGTGCGAAACGGCGATTTATGAGAAATGACGATAAATTGCTGTTTTAAACTTGCAAAAACATAGAAAAACACTGTTTTGAACTATTCAAACTGATAAATTCATGACTCTTTCGTGCGAAACGGCGATTTACGAGAAATGACGATAAAATTGGTGTTTTAAACTTGAAAAAACATAGAAAAACGCTGTTTTTAATTATTCAAACTGATAAATTCAGGTTTCTTTCGTTCGAAACGGTGGATTTTTGTGAAATCACGATAAAACTGCTGTTTTAAACTTGAAAAAACATAGAAAAACGCTGTTTTCAACTATTCAAACTGATAAATTCATGTTTCTTTCGTGCGAAACGGTGATTTATGAGAAATGACGATAAAATTGCTGTTTTAAACTTGCAAAAACATAGAAAAACGTTGTTTTGAACTATTCAAACTGATAAATTCATGTTTCTTTCGTGCGAAACGGCGGTTTATGAGAAATGAGGATAAAATTGCTGTTTTAAACTTGCAAAAACATAGAAAAACTCTCTTTTCATCTATTCAAACTGATTAATTCATGTTTCTTTCGTGCGAAACGGTGATTTATGAGAAATGACGATAAAATTGTTGTTTTAAACTTGCAAAAACATAGAAAAACGCTGTTTTGAACTATTCAAACTGACAAATTCATGTTTCTTTCGTGCGAAACGGCGATTTACGAGAAATGACGATAAAATTGGTGTTTTAAACTTGCAAAAACATAGAAAAACCCTGTTTTTAATTATTCAAACTGATAAATTCAGGTTTCTTTCGTTCGAAACGGTGGATTTTTGTGAAATCACGATAAAACTGCTGTTTTAAACTTGCAAAAACATAGAAAAACGCTGTTTTCAACTATTCAAACTGATAAATTCATGTTTCTTTCGTGCGAAACGGTGATTTATGAGAAATGACGATAAAATTGCTGTTTCAAACTTGCAAAACATAGAAAAACGCTGTTTTGAACTATTCAAACTGATAAATTCATGTTTCTTTCGTGCGAAACGGCGGTTTATGAGAAATGAGGATAAAATTGCTGTTTTAAACTTGCAAAAACATAGAAAAACGTTGTTTTCAACTATTCAAACTGATAAATTCATGTTTCTTTAGTGCGAAACTGCGATTTATGAGAAATGACGATAAAATTGCTGATTTAAACTTGCAAAAACATAGAAAAACGCTCTTTTCATCTATTCAAACTGATAAATTCATGTTTCTTTCATGCGAATCGGCGATTTATGAGAAATGACGATAAAATTGCTGTTTTAAACTTGCAAAAACATAGAAAAACGCTGTTTTCAACTATTCAAACTGATAAATTCATGTTTCTTTCGTGCGAAACGGCGATTTATGAGAAATGACGATAAAATTGCTGTTTTAAACTTGCAAAAACATAGAAAAACGCTGTTTTGAACTATTCAAACTGACAAATTAATGTTTCTTTCGTGCGAAACGGCGATTTATGAGAAATGACGATAAAATTGCTGTTTTAAACTTGCAAAAACATAGAAAAACGCTGTTTTGAACTATTCAAACTGACAAATTCATGTTTCTTTCGTGCGAAACGGCGATTTATGAGAAATGACGATAAAATTGCTGTTTTAAACTTGCAAAAACATAGAAAAACGCTGTTTTGAACTATTCAAACTGACAAATTTATGTTTCTTTCGTGTGAAACGGCGATTTATGAGAAATGACGATAAAATTGCTGTTTTAAACTTGCAAACACATAGAAAAACGCTGTTTTGAACTATTCAAACTGACAAATTCATGTTTCTTTCGTGCGAAACGGCGATTTATGAGAAATGACGTTAAAATTGTTGTTTTAAACTTGCAAAGACATTGAAAAACGCTGTTTTCAACTATTCAAACTGAGAAATTCATGTTTCTTTCGTGCGAAACGGTGATTTTTGAGAAATGACGATAAATTTGCTGTTTTAAACTTGGAAAAACATAGAAAAACGCTGTTTTGAACTATTCACACTGACAAACTCATGTTTCTTTCGTGCGAAACGGCGATTTATGAGAAATGACGATAAAATTGCTGTTTTAAACTTGCAAAAACATAGAAAAACGCTGTTCTCAACTATTCAAACTGATAAATTCATGTTTCTTTCGTGCGAAACAGCGATTTATGAGAAATGACGATAAAATTGCTGTTTAAACTTGCAAAAACATAGAAAAACGCTGTTTTGAACTATTCAATCTAACAAATTCATGTTTCTTTCGTGCGAAACGGCGATTTATGAGAAATGACGATAAAATTGCTGTTTTAAACTTGCAAAAACATAGAAAAACGCTGTTCTCAACTATTCAAACTGATAAATTCATGTTTCTTTCGTGCGAAACAGCGATTTATGAGAAATGACGATAAAATTGCTGTTTAAACTTGCAAAAACATAGAAAAACGCTGTTTTGAACTATTCAATCTAACAAATTCATGTTTCTTTCGTGCGAAACGGCGATTTATGAGAAATGACGATAAAATTGCTGTTTTAAACTTGCAAAATCATAGAAAAACGCTGTTTTTAACTATTCAAACTGATAAATTCAGGTTTCTTTCGTGCGAAACGGCGATTTATGAGAATGACTATAAAATTGCTGTTTTAAACTTGCAAAAACATAGAAAAACGCTGTTTTGAACTATTCAAACTGACAAATTCATGTTTATTTCGTGCAAAACGGCGATTTATGAGAAATGACGATAAAATTGCTGTTTTAAACTTGCAAAAACATAGAATAACGCTGTTTTCAACTATTCAAACTAATAAATTCATGTTTCTTTCGTGCGAAACGGCGATTTATGAGAAATGACGATAAAATTGCTGTTTTTAACTTGCAAAAACATAGAAAAACGCTGTTTTGAACTATTCAAACTGACAAATTCATGTTTCTTTCGTGCGAAACGGCGATTTATGAGAAATGACGATAAAATTGCTGTTTTAAACTTGCAAAAACATAGAAAACGCAGTTTTCAACTATTCAAACTGATAAATTCATGTTTCTTTGTGCGAAACGGCGATTTATGAGAAATGACGATAAAATTGCTGTTTTAAACTTGCAAAAACATAGAAAAACGCTGTTTTCAAATATTCAAACTGATAATTTCATGTTTCTTTTGTGCGAAACGGCGATTTATGAGAAATGACGATAAAATTGCTCTTTTAAACTTGCAAAAACATAGAAAAACGCTGTTTTGAACTATTTAAACTGATATATTCATGTTTATTTCGTGTGAAACGGCGATTTGTGAGAAATGACGATAAAATTGCTGTTTTAAACTTGCAAAAACATAGAAAAACGCTGTTTTGAACTATTTAAACTGACAAATTCATGTTTCTTTCGTGCTAAACGGCGATTTATGAGAAATGACGATAAAATTGCTGTTTTAAACTTGCAAAAACATAGAAAAACGCTGTTTTGAACTATTCAAACTGACAAATTCATGTTTCTTTTGTGCGAAACGGCGATTTATGAGAAATGACGATAAAATTGCTGTTTTAAACTTGCAAAAACATAGAAAAACACTGTTTTGAACTATTCAAACTGATAAATTCATGACTCTTTCGTGCGAAACGGCGATTTACGAGAAATGACGATAAAATTGGTGTTTTAAACTTGCAAAAACATAGAAAAACGCTGTTTTTAATTTTTCAAACTGATAAATTCAGGTTTCTTTCGTTCGAAACGGTGGATTTTTGTGAAATCACGATAAAACTGCTGTTTTAAACTTGAAAAAACATAGAAAAACGCTGTTTTCAACTATTCAAACTGATAAATTCATGTTTCTTTCGTGCGAAACGGTGATTTATGAGAAATGACGATAAAATTGCTGTTTTAAACTTGCAAAAACATAGAAAAACGTTGTTTTGAACTATTCAAACTGATAAATTCATGTTTCTTTCGTGCGAAACGGCGGTTTATGAGAAATGAGGATAAAATTGCTGTTTTAAACTTGCAAAAACATAGAAAAACTCTCTTTTCATCTATTCAAACTGATTAATTCATGTTTCTTTCGTGCGAAACGGTGATTTATGAGAAATGACGATAAAATTGCTGTTTTAAACTTGCAAAAACATAGAAAAACGCTGTTTTGAACTATTCAAACTGACAAATTCATGTTTCTTTCGTGCGAAACGGCGATTTACGAGAAATGACGATAAAATTGGTGTTTTAAACTTGCAAAAACATAGAAAAACCCTGTTTTTAATTATTCAAACTGATAAATTCAGGTTTCTTTCGTTCGAAACGGTGGATTTTTGTGAAATCACGATAAAACTGCTGTTTTAAACTTGCAAAAACATAGAAAAACGCTGTTTTCAACTATTCAAACTGATAAATTCATGTTTCTTTCGTGCGAAACGGTGATTTATGAGAAATGACGATAAAATTGCTGTTTCAAACTTGCAAAAACATAGAAAAACGCTGTTTTGAACTATTCAAACTGATAAATTCATGTTTCTTTCGTGCGAAACGGCGGTTTATGAGAAATGAGGATAAAATTGCTGTTTTAAACTTGCAAAAACATAGAAAAACGTTGTTTTCAACTATTCAAACTGATAAATTCATGTTTCTTTAGTGCGAAACTGCGATTTATGAGAAATGACGATAAAATTGCTGATTTAAACTTGCAAAAACATAGAAAACGCTCTTTTCATCTATTCAAACTGATAAATTCATGTTTCTTTCATGCGAATCGGCGATTTATGAGAAATGACGATAAAATTGCTGTTTTAAACTTGCAAAAACATAGAAAAACGCTGTTTTCAACTATTCAAACTTATAAATTCATGTTTCTTTCGTGGCGAAACGGCGATTTATGAGAAATGACGATAAAATTGCTGTTTTAAACTTGCAAAAACATAGAAAAACGCTGTTTTGAACTATTCAAACTGACAAATTAATGTTTCTTTCGTGCGAAACGGCGATTTATGAGAAATGACGATAAAATTGCTGTTTTAAACTTGCAAAAACATAGAAAAACGCTGTTTTGAACTATTCAAACTGACAAATTCATGTTTCTTTCGTGCGAAACGGCGATTTATGAGAAATGACGATAAAATTGCTGTTTTAAACTTGCAAAAACATAGAAAAACGCTGTTTTGAACTATTCAAACTGACAAATTTATGTTTCTTTCGTGCGAAACGGTGATTTTTGAGAAATGACGATAAATTTGCTGTTTTAAACTTGGAAAAACATAGAAAAACGCTGTTTTGAACTATTCACACTGACAAATTCATGTTTCTTTCGTGCGAAACGGCGATTTGTGAGAAATGACGATAAAATTGCTGTTTTAAACTTGCAAAAACATAGAAAAACGCTGTTTTGAACTATTCAAACTGACAAATTAATGTTTCTTTCGTGCGAAACGGCGATTTATGAGAAATGACGATAAAATTGCTGTTTTAAACTTGCAAAAACATAGAAAAACGCTGTTTTGAACTATTCAAACTGACAAATTCATGTTTCTTTCGTGCGAAACGGCGATTTATGAGAAATGACGATAAAATTGCTGTTTTAAACTTGCAAAAACATAGAAAAACGCTGTTTTGAACTATTCAAACTGACAAATTTATGTTTCTTTCGTGTGAAACGGCGATTTATGAGAAATGACGATAAAATTGCTGTTTTAAACTTGCAAACACATAGAAAAACGCTGTTTTGAACTATTCAAACTGACAAATTCATGTTTCTTTCGTGCGAAACGGCGATTTATGAGAAATGACGTTAAAATTGTTGTTTGAAACTTGCAAAAACATTGAAAAACGCTGTTTTCAACTATTCAAACTGAGAAATTCATGTTTCTTTCGTGCGAAACGGTGATTTTTGAGAAATGACGATAAATTTGCTGTTTTAAACTTGGAAAAACATAGAAAAACGCTGTTTTGAACTATTCACACTGACAAATTCATGTTTCTTTCGTGCGAAACGGCGATTTGTGAGAAATGACGATAAAATTGCTGTTTTAAACTTGCAAAAACATAGAAAAACGCTGTTTTCAACTATTCAAACTGATAAATTCAGGTTTCTTTCGTGCGATACGGCTATTTATAAGAAATGACGATAAAATTGCTGTTTTAAACTTGCAAAAATATAGAAAAACGCTGTTTTCAACTATTCAAACTGATAAATTCATGTTTCTTACGTGCGAAACGGCGATTTATGAGAAATGACGATAAAATTGCTGTTTTAAACTTGCAAAAACATAGAAAAACGCAGTTTTGAACTATTCAAACTGACAAACTCATGTTTCTTTCGTGCGAAACGGCGATTTATGAGAAATGACGATAAAATTGCTGTTTTAAACTTGCAAAAACATAGAAAAACGCTGTTCTCAACTATTCAAACTGATAAATTCATGTTTCTTTCGTGCGAAACAGCGATTTATGAGAAATGACGATAAAATTGCTGTTTAAACTTGCAAAAACATAGAAAAACGCTGTTTTGAACTATTCAATCTAACAAATTCATGTTTCTTTCGTGCGAAACGGCGATTTATGAGAAATGACGATAAAATTGCTGTTTTAAACTTGCAAAATCATAGAAAAACGCTGTTTTTAACTATTCAAACTGATAAATTCAGGTTTCTTTCGTGCGAAACGGCGATTTATGAGAATGACTATAAAATTGCTGTTTTAAACTTGCAAAAACATAGAAAAACGCTGTTTTGAACTATTCAAACTGACAAATTCATGTTTATTTCGTGCAAAACGGCGATTTATGAGAAATGACGATAAAATTGCTGTTTTAAACTTGCAAAAACATAGAATAACGCTGTTTTCAACTATTCAAACTAATAAATTCATGTTTCTTTCGTGCGAAACGGCGATTTATGAGAAATGACGATAAAATTGCTGTTTTTAACTTGCAAAAACATAGAAAAACCCTGTTTTGAACTATTCAAACTGACAAATTCATGTTTCTTTCGTGCGAAACGGCGATTTATGAGAAATGACGATAAAATTGCTGTTTTAAACTTGCAAAAACATAGAAAACGCAGTTTTCAACTATTCAAACTGATAAATTCATGTTTCTTTGTGCGAAACGGCGATTTATGAGAAATGACGATAAAATTGCTGTTTTAAACTTGCAAAAACATAGAAAAACGCTGTTTTGAACTATTCAAACTGACAAATTTATGTTTCTTTCGTGTGAAACGGCGATTTATGAGAAATGACGATAAAATTGCTGTTTTAAACTTGCAAACACATAGAAAAACGCTGTTTTGAACTATTCAAACTGACAAATTCATGTTTCTTTCGTGCGAAACGGCGATTTATGAGAAATGACGTTAAAATTGTTGTTTTAAACTTGCAAAAACATTGAAAAACGCTGTTTTCAACTATTCAAACTGAGAAATTCATGTTTCTTTCGTGCGAAACGGTGATTTTTGAGAAATGACGATAAATTTGCTGTTTTAAACTTGGAAAAACATAGAAAAACGCTGTTTTGAACTATTCACACTGACAAATTCATGTTTCTTTCGTGCGAAACGGCGATTTGTGAGAAATGACGATAAAATTGCTGTTTTAAACTTGCAAAAACATAGAAAAACGCTGTTTTGAACTATTCAAACTGACAAATTAATGTTTCTTTCGTGCGAAACGGCGATTTATGAGAAATGACGATAAATTTGCTGTTTTAAACTTGCAAAAACATAGAAAAACGCTGTTTTGAACTATTCAAACTGACAAATTCATGTTTCTTTCGTGCGAAACGGCGATTTATGAGAAATGACGATAAAATTGCTGTTTTAAACTTGCAAAAACATAGAAAAACGCTGTTTTGAACTATTCAAACTGACAAATTTATGTTTCTTTCGTGTGAAACGGCGATTTATGAGAAATGACGATAAAATTGCTGTTTTAAACTTGCAAACACATAGAAAAACGCTGTTTTGAACTATTCAAACTGACAAATTCATGTTTCTTTCGTGCGAAACGGCGATTTATGAGAAATGACGTTAAAATTGTTGTTTTAAACTTGCAAAAACATTGAAAAACGCTGTTTTCAACTATTCAAAACTGAGAAATTCATGTTTCTTTCGTGCGAAACGGTGATTTTTGAGAAATGACGATAAATTTGCTGTTTTAAACTTGGAAAAACATAGAAAAACGCTGTTTTGAACTATTCACACTGACAAATTCATGTTTCTTTCGTGCGAAACGGCGATTTGTGAGAAATGACGATAAAATTGCTGTTTTAAACTTGCAAAAACATAGAAAAACGCTGTTTTCAACTATTCAAACTGATAAATTCAGGTTTCTTTTGTGCGATACGGCGATTTATAAGAAATGACGATAAAATTGCTGTTTTAAACTTGCAAAAATATAGAAAAACGCTGTTTTCAACTATTCAAACTGATAAATTCATGTTTCTTACGTGCGAAACGGCGATTTATGAGAAATGACGATAAAATTGCTGTTTTAAACTTGCAAAAACATAGAAAAACGCAGTTTTGAACTATTCAAACTGACAAACTCATGTTTCTTTCGTGCGAAACGGCGATTTATGAGAAATGACGATAAAATTGCTGTTTTAAACTTGCAAAAACATAGAAAAACGCTGTTCTCAACTATTCAAACTGATAAATTCATGTTTCTTTCGTGCGAAACAGCGATTTATGAGAAATGACGATAAAATTGCTGTTTAAACTTGCAAAAACATAGAAAAACGCTGTTTTGAACTATTCAATCTAACAAATTCATGTTTCTTTCGTGCGAAACGGCGATTTATGAGAAATGACGATAAAATTGCTGTTTTAAACTTGCAAAATCATAGAAAAACGCTGTTTTTAACTATTCAAACTGATAAATTCAGGTTTCTTTCGTGCGAAACGGCGATTTATGAGAATGACTATAAAATTGCTGTTTTAAACTTGCAAAAACATAGAAAAACGCTGTTTTGAACTATTCAAACTGACAAATTCATGTTTATTTCGTGCAAAACGGCGATTTATGAGAAATGACGATAAAATTGCTGTTTTAAACTTGCAAAAACATAGAATAACGCTGTTTTCAACTATTCAAACTAATAAATTCATGTTTCTTTCGTGCGAAACGGCGATTTATGAGAAATGACGATAAAATTGCTGTTTTTAACTTGCAAAAACATAGAAAAACGCTGTTTTGAACTATTCAAACTGACAAATTCATGTTTCTTTCGTGCGAAACGGCGATTTATGAGAAATGACGATAAAATTGCTGTTTTAAACTTGCAAAAACATAGAAAACGCAGTTTTCAACTATTCAAACTGATAAATTCATGTTTCTTTGTGCGAAACGGCGATTTATGAGAAATGACGATAAAATTGCTGTTTTAAACTTGCAAAAACATAGAAAAACGCTGTTTTCAAATATTTAAACTGATAATTTCATGTTTCTTTTGTGCGAAACGGCGATTTATGAGAAATGACGATAAAATTGCTCTTTTAAACTTGCAAAAACATAGAAAAACGCTGTTTTGAACTATTTAAACTGATATATTCATGTTTCTTTCGTGTGAAACGGCGATTTGTGAGAAATGACGATAAAATTGCTGTTTTAAACTTGCAAAAACATAGAAAAACGCTGTTTTGAACTATTTAAACTGACAAATTCATGTTTCTTTCGTGCTAAACGGCGATTTATGAGAAATGACGATAAAATTGCTGTTTTAAACTTGCAAAAACATAGAAAAACGCTGTTTTGAACTATTCAAACTGACAAATTCATGTTTCTTTTGTGCGAAACGGCGATTTATGAGAAATGACGATAAAATTGCTGTTTTAAACTTGCAAAAACATAGAAAAACACTGTTTTGAACTATTCAAACTGATAAATTCATGACTCTTTCGTGCGAAACGGCGATTTACGAGAAATGACGATAAAATTGGTGTTTTAAACTTGCAAAAACATAGAAAAACGCTGTTTTTAATTATTCAAACTGATAAATTCAGGTTTCTTTCGTTCGAAACGGTGGATTTTTGTGAAATCACGATAAAACTGCTGTTTTAAACTTGAAAAAACATAGAAAAACGCTGTTTTCAACTATTCAAACTGATAAATTCATGTTTCTTTCGTGCGAAACGGTGATTTATGAGAAATGACGATAAAATTGCTGTTTTAAACTTGCAAAAACATAGAAAAACGTTGTTTTGAACTATTCAAACTGATAAATTCATGTTTCTTTCGTGCGAAACGGCGGTTTATGAGAAATGAGGATAAAATTGCTGTTTTAAACTTGCAAAAACATAGAAAAACTCTCTTTTCATCTATTCAAACTGATTAATTCATGTTTCTTTCGTGCGAAACGGTGATTTATGAGAAATGACGATAAAATTGCTGTTTTAAACTTGCAAAAACATAGAAAAACGCTGTTTTGAACTATTCAAACTGACAAATTCATGTTTCTTTCGTGCGAAACGGCGATTTACGAGAAATGACGATAAAATTGGTGTTTTAAACTTGCAAAAACATAGAAAAACCCTGTTTTTAATTATTCAAACTGATAAATTCAGGTTTCTTTCGTTCGAAACGGTGGATTTTTGTGAAATCACGATAAAACTGCTGTTTTAAACTTGCAAAAACATAGAAAAACGCTGTTTTCAACTATTCAAACTGATAAATTCATGTTTCTTTCGTGCGAAACGGTGATTTATGAGAAATGACGATAAAATTGCTGTTTCAAACTTGCAAAAACATAGAAAAACGCTGTTTTGAACTATTCAAACTGATAAATTCATGTTTCTTTCGTGCGAAACGGCGGTTTATGAGAAATGAGGATAAAATTGCTGTTTTAAACTTGCAAAAACATAGAAAAACGTTGTTTTCAACTATTCAAACTGATAAATTCATGTTTCTTTAGTGCGAAACTGCGATTTATGAGAAATGACGATAAAATTGCTGATTTAAACTTGCAAAAACATAGAAAAACGCTCTTTTCATCTATTCAAACTGATAAATTCATGTTTCTTTCATGCGAATCGGCGATTTATGAGAAATGACGATAAAATTGCTGTTTTAAACTTGGAAAAACATAGAAAAACGCTGTTTTGAACTATTCACACTGACAAATTCATGTTTCTTTCGTGCGAAACGGCGATTTGTGAGAAATGACGATAAAATTGCTGTTTTAAACTTGCAAAAACATAGAAAAACGCTGTTTTCAACTATTCAAACTGATAAATTCAGGTTTCTTTCGTGCGATACGGCGATTTATGAGAAATGACGATAAAATTGCTGTTTTAAACTTGCAAAAATATAGAAAAACGCTGTTTTCAACTATTCAAACTGATAAATTCATGTTTCTTACGTGCGAAACGGCGATTTATGAGAAATGACGATAAAATTGCTGTTTTAAACTTGCAAAAACATAGAAGAACGCAGTTTTGAACTATTCAAACTGACAAACTCATGTTTCTTTCGTGCGAAACGGCGATTTATGAGAAATGACGATAAAATTGCTGTTTTAAACTTGCAAAAACACAGAAAAACGCTGTTTTGAACTATTCAAACTGACAAATTCATGTTTCTTTCGTGTGAAACCGGCGATTTTTGAGAAATGACGATAAAATCGCTGTGTTAAACTTGCAAAACATAGAAAAACGCTGTTTTAAAACTGAGAAATTCATGTTTCTTTCGTGTGAAACGGCGATTTATGAGAAATGACGATAAAATTGCTGTTTTAAACTTGCAAAAACATATAAAAACGCTGTTTTCAACTATTCAAACTGATAAATTCATGTTTCTTTCGTGCGAAACGGCGATTTATGAGCAATGACGATAAAATTGCTGTTTTAAATTTGCAAAAACATAGAAAAACGCTGTTTTCAACTATTCAAACTGATAAATTCATGTTTCTTTCGTTCGAAACGGTGGATTTTTGTGAAATCACGATAAAACTGCTGTTTTAAACTTGCAAAAACATAGAAAAACGCTATTTTGAACTATTTAAACTGACAAATTCATGTTTCTTTCGTGCGAAACTTCGATTTATGAGAAATGAAGATAAAATTGCTGTTTTAAACTTGCAAAAACATAGAAAAACGCTGTTTTGAACTATTCAAACTGACAAATTCATGTTTCTTTCGTGTGAAACGGCGATTTATGAGAAATGACGATAAAATTGCTGTTTTAAACTAGCAAAAACATAGAAAAACGCTGTTTTGAACTATTCAAACTGACAAATTCATGTTTCAATTGTGTGAAACCGGCGATTTTTGAGAAATGACGATAAAATTGCTGTTTTAAACTTGCAAAAACATAGAAAAACCCTGTTTTCAACTATTCAAACTGATAAATTCATGTTTCTTGCATGCGAAACGGCAATTTATAAGAAATGACGATAAAATTGCTGTTTTAAACTTGCAAAAACATAGAAAAACACTGTTTTGAAATATTCAAACTGATAAATTCAGGTTTCTTTCGTTCGAAACGGTGGATTTTTGTGAAATCACGATAAAACTGCTGTTTTAAACTTGCAAAAACATAGAAAAACGCTGTTTTCAACTATTCAAACTGATAAATTCATGTTTCTTTCGTGTGAAACGGCGACTTATGAGAAATGACGATAAAATTGCTGTTTTAAACTTGCAAAAACATAGAAAAACGCTGTTTTGATATATTCAAACTGATAAATTCATGTTTCTTTCGTGCGAAACGGCGATTTATGAGAAATGACGATATAATTGCTGTTTTAAACTTGCAAAAACTAAGAAAAACGCTGTTTTGAACTATTCAAACTGACAAACTCATGTTTCTTTCGTGCGAAACGGCGATTTATGAGAAATGACGATAAAATTGCTGTTTTAAACTTGCAAAAACATAGAAAAACGCTGGTTTCAACTATTCAAACTGATAAATTCATGTTTCTTTCGTGCGAAACGGCGATTTATGAGAAATGACGATAAAATTGCTGTTTTAAACTTGCAAAAACATAGTAAAACGCTGTTTTGAACTATTCAAACTGACAAATTCATGTTTCTTTCGTGCGATCCGGCGATTTATGAGAAATGACGATAGAATAGCTGTTTTAAACTTGCAAAAACATAGAAAAACGCAGTTTTCAACTATTCAAACTGATAAATTCATGTTTCTTTCGTGCGAAACGGCGATTTATGAGAAATGACGATAAAATTGCTGTTTTAAACTTGCAAAAACATAGAAAAACGCTGTTTTCAACTATTCAAACTGATAAATTCATGTTTCTCTCGTGCGAAACGGCGATTTATAAGAAATGACGATAAAATTGCTGTTTTAAACTTGCAAAAATATAGAAAAACGCTGTTTTCAACTATTCAAACTGATAAATTCATGTTTCTTACGTGCGAAACGGCGATTTATGAGAAATGACGATAAAATTGCTGTTTTAAACTTGCAAAAACATAGAAAAACGCAGTTTTGAACTATTCAAACTGACAAACTCATGTTTCTTTCGTGCGAAACGGCGATTTATGAGAAATGACGATAAAATTGCTGTTTTAAACTTGCAAAAACACAGAAAAACGCTGTTTTGAACTATTCAAACTGACAAATTCATGTTTCTTTCGTGTGAAACCGGCGATTTTTGAGAAATGACGATAAAATCGCTGTGTTAAACTTGCAAAACATAGAAAAACGCTGTTTTAAAACTGAGAAATTCATGTTTCTTTCGTGTGAAACGGCGATTTATGAGAAATGACGATAAAATTGCTGTTTTAAACTTGCAAAAACATATAAAAACGCTGTTTTCAACTATTCAAACTGATAAATTCATGTTTCTTTCGTGCGAAACGGCGATTTATGAGCAATGACGATAAAATTGCTGTTTTAAATTTGCAAAAACATAGAAAAACGCTGTTTTCAACTATTCAAACTGATAAATTCATGTTTCTTTCGTTCGAAACGGTGGATTTTTGTGAAATCACGATAAAACTGCTGTTTTAAACTTGCAAAAACATAGAAAAACGCTATTTTGAACTATTTAAACTGACAAATTCATGTTTCTTTCGTGCGAAACTTCGATTTATGAGAAATGAAGATAAAATTGCTGTTTTAAACTTGCAAAAACATAGAAAAACGCTGTTTTGAACTATTCAAACTGACAAATTCATGTTTCAATTGTGTGAAACCGGCGATTTTTGAGAAATGACGATAAAATTGCTGTTTTAAACTTGCAAAAACATAGAAAAACGCTGTTTTCAATTATTCAAACTGATAAATTCATGTTTCTTGCATGCGAAACGGCAATTTATAAGAAATGACGATAAAATTGCTGTTTTAAACTTGCAAAAACATAGAAAAACACTGTTTTGAAATATTCAAACTGATAAATTCAGGTTTCTTTCGTTCGAAACGGTGGATTTTTGTGAAATCACGATAAAACTGCTGTTTTAAACTTGCAAAAACATAGAAAAACGCTGTTTTGAACTATTCAAACTAACAAATTCATATTTCTTTCGTGTGAAACGGCGATTTATGAGAAATGACGATAAAATTCCTGTTTTAAACTTGCAAAAACATAAAAAAACGCTGTTTTCAACTATTCAAACTGATAAATTCATGTTTCTTTCGTGTGAAACGGCGATTTATGAGAAATGACGATAAAATTGCTGTTTTAAACTTGCAAAAACATAGAAAAACGCTGTTTTGAACTATTCAAACTGACAAATTCATTTTTCTTTCGTGCGAAACGGCGATTTATGAGAAATGACTATAAAATTGCTGTTTTAAACTTGCAAAAACATAGAAAAACGCTGTTTTGAAATATTCAAACTGATAAATTCAGGTTTCTTTCGTTCGAAACGGTGGATTTTTGTGAAATCACGATAAAACTGCTGTTTTAAACTTGCAAAAACATAGAAAAACGCTGTTTTGAACTACTCAAACTAACAAATTCATATTTCTTTCGTGTGAAACGGCGATTTATGAGAAATGACGATAAAATTGCTGTTTTAAACTTGCAAAAACATAGAAAAACGCTGTTTTGAACTATTCAAACTGACAAATTCATTTTTCTTTCGTGCGAAACGGCGATTTATGAAAAATTTCGATAAAATTGCTGTTTTAAACTTGCAAAAACATAGAAAAACGCTGTTTTGAACTATTCAAACTGACAAATTCATGTTTCTTTCGTGCGAAACGGCGATTTATGAGAAATGACGATAAAATTGCTGTTTTAAACTTGCAAAAACATAGAAAAGCACTGTTTTCAACTATTCAAACTGATAAATTCATGTTTCTTTCGTGCAAAACGGCGATTTATGAGAAATGACGATAAAATTGCTGTTTTAACTTGCAAAAACATTGAAAAACGCAGTTTTGAACTATTCAACTGATACATTCATGTTTCTTTCGTGCGAAACGGCGATTTTTGAGAAATGACGATAAAATTGCTGTTTTAAACTTGCAAAAACACAGAAAAACGCTGTTTTGAACTATTCAAACTGACAAATTCATGTTTCTTTCGTGTGAAACCGGCGATTTTTGAGAAATGACGATAAAATTGCAGTGTTAAACTTGCAAAAACATAGAAAAACGCTGTTTTCAAACTGACAAATTCATGTTGCTTTCGTGTGAAACGGCGATTTATGAGAAATGACGATAAAATTGCTGTTTTAAACTTGCAAAAACATAGAAAAACGCTATTTTGAACTATTTAAACTGACAAAATCATGTTTCTTTCGTGCAAAACGGCGATTTATGAGAAATGACGATAAAATTGCTGTTTTAAACTTGCAAAAACATAGAAAAACGCTGTTTTTAACTATTCAAACTGATAAATTCAGGTTTCTTTCGTTCGAAACGATGGATTTCTGTGAAATTACGATAAAACTGCTGTTTTAAACTTGCAAAAACATAGAAAAACTCTGTTTTCAACTATTCAACTGATACATTCATGTTTCTTTCGTGCGAAACGGCGATTTTTGAGAAATGACGATAAAATTGCTGTTTTAAACTTGCAAAAACATAGAAAAACGCTGTTTTGAACTATTTAAACTGACAAATTCATGTTTCTTTCGTGTGAGACGGCGATTAATTAGAAATGACGATAAAATTGCTGTTTTAAACTTGCAAAAACATAGAAAAACGCTGTTTTGAACTATTCAAACTGATAAGTTCAGGTTTTTTTCGTAAAAACATAGAAAAACGCTGTTTTTAACTATTCAAACTGACAAATTCATGTTTCTTTCGTGCGAAACGGCGATTTATGAGAAATGACAATAAAATTGCTGTTTTTAACTTGCAAAAACATAGAAAAACGCTGTTTTCAACTATTCAAACTGATAAATTCATGTTTCTTTCGTGCGAAACGTCGATTTATGAGAAATGACGATAAAATTGCTGTTTTAAACTTGCAAAAACATAGAAAAACGTTGTTTTGAACTATTTAAACTGACAAATTCATGTTTCTTTCGTGTGAAACGGCGATTTATTAGAAATGACGATAAAATTGCTGTTTCAAACTTGCAAAAACATAGAAAAACTCTGTTTTGAACTATTCAAACTGACAAATTCATGTTTATTTCGTGCGAAACGGCGATTTATTAGAAATGACGATAAAATTGCTGTTTAAACTTGCAAAAACATAGAAAAACGCTGTTTTCAACTGTTCAAGCTGATAAATTCATGTTTCTTTCGAGCGAAACGGCGATTTATGAGAAATGACGATAAAATTGCTGTTTTAAACTTGCAGAAACATAGAAAAACGCTGTTTTCAACTATTCAAACTGATAAATTCATGTTTCTTTCGTGCGAAACGGCGATTTATGAGAAATGACGATAAAATTGCTGTTTTAAACTTGTAAAAACATAGAAAAACGCTGTTTTCAACAATTCAAACTGATAAATTCATGTTTCTTTCTTGCGAAACGGCGATTTATGAGAAATGACGACAAAATTGCTGTTTTAAACTTGCAAAAACATAGAAAAACGCTGTTTTCAACTATTAAAACTGATAAATTCATGTTTCTTACGTTCGAAACGGTGGATTTTTGTGAAATCACGATAAAATTGCTGTTTTAAACTTGCAAAAACATTGAAAAACGCTGTTTTCAACTATTTAAACTGACAAATTCATGTTTCTTCCGTGCGAAACGGCGATTTATGAAAAATTTCGATAAAATTGCTGTTTTAAACTTGCAAAAACATAGAAAAACGCTGTTTTGAACTATTCAAACTGACAAATTCATGTTTCTTTTGTGCGAAACGGCGATTTATGAGAAATGACGATAAAATTGCTGTTTTAAACTTGCAAAAACTTAGAAAAACGCTGTTTTGAACTATTTAAACTGACAAATTCATGTTTCTTTCGTGTGAAACGGCGATTTATGAGAAATGCCGATAAAATTGCTGTTTTAAACTTGCAAAAACATAGAAAAACGCTGTTTTCAACTATTAAAACTGATAAATTCATGTTTCTTTCGTTCGAAACGGTGGATTTTTGTGAAATCACGATAAAACTGCTGTTTTAAACTTGCAAAAACATAGAAAAACGCTGTTTCCAACTATTCAAACTGATAAATTCATGTTTCTTTCGTGTGAAACGGCGATTTATGGGAAATGACGTTAAAATTGCTGTTTTAAACTTGCAAAAACATAGAAAAACGCTGTTTTTAGCTATTCAAACTGATAAATTCAGGTTTCTTTCGTTCGAAACGGTGGATTTTTGTGAAATCACGATAAAACTGCTGTTTTAAACTTGCAAAAACATTGAAAAACGCAGTTTTGAACTATTCAACTGATACATTCATGTTTCTTTCGTGCGAAACGGCGATTTTTGAGAAATGACGATAAAATTGCTGTTTTAAACTTGCAAAAACACAGAAAAACGCTGTTTTGAACTATTCAAACTGACAAATTCATGTTTCTTTCGTGTGAAACCGGCGATTTTTGAGAAACGACGATAAAATTGCAGTGTTAAACTTGCAAAAACATAGAAAAACGCTGTTTTCAAACTGACAAATTCATGTTGCTTTCGTGTGAAACGGCGATTTATGAGAAATGACGATAAAATTGCTGTTTTAAACTTGCAAAAACATAGAAAAACGCTGTTTTCTACTATTCAAACTGATAAATTCATGTTTCTTTCGTGCGAAACGGCGATTTATGAGCAATGACGATAAAATTGCTGTTTTAAACTTGCAAAAACATAGAAAAACGCTGTTTTCAACTATTCAAACTGATAAATTCATGTTTCTTTCGTTCGAAACGGTGGATTTTTGTGAAATCACGATAAAACTGCTGTTTTAAACTTGCAAAAACATAGAAAAACGCTATTTTGAACTATTTAAACTGACAAAATCATGTTTCTTTCGTGCAAAACGGCGATTTATGAGAAATGACGATAAAATTGCTGTTTTAAACTTGCAAAAACATAGAAAAACGCTGTTTTTAACTATTCAAACTGATAAATTCAGGTTTCTTTCGTTCGAAACGATGGATTTCTGTGAAATTACGATAAAACTGCTGTTTTAAACTTGCAAAAACATAGAAAAACGCTGTTTTCAACTATTCAACTGATACATTCATGTTTCTTTCGTGCGAAACGGCGATTTTTGAGAAATGACGATAAAATTGCTGTTTTAAACTTGCAAAAACATAGAAAAACGCTGTTTTGAACTATTTAAACTGACAAATTCATGTTTCTTTCGTGTGAGACGGCGATTAATTAGAAATGACGATAAAATTGCTGTTTTAAACTTGCAAAAACATAGAAAAACGCTGTTTTGAACTATTCAAACTGACAAATTCATGTTTCTTTTGTGCGAAACGGCGATTTATGAAAAATGACGAAAAAATTGCTGTTTTAAACTTGCAAAAACATAGAAAAACGCTGTTTTCAACTATTCAAACTGATAAATTCATGTTTCTTTCGTGCGAAACGGCGATTTATGAGAAATGACGATAAAATTGCTGTTTTAAACTTGCAAAAACATAGAAAAACGCTGTTTTGAACTATTCAAACTGATAAGTTCAGGTTTCTTTCGTAAAAACATAGAAAAACGCTGTTTTTAACTATTCAAACTGACAAATTCATGTTTCTTTCGTGCGAAACGGCGATTTATGAGAAATGACGATAAAATTACTGTTTTTAACTTGCAAAAACATAGAAAAACGCTGTTTTCAACTATTCAAACTGATAAATTCATGTTTCTTAAGTTCGAAACGGTGGATTTTTGTGAAATCACGATAAAATTGCTGTTTTAAACTTGCAAAAACATTGAAAAACGCTGTTTTGAACTATTCAAACTGACAAATTCATGTTTCTTCCGTGCGAAACGGCGATATATGAGAAATGACGATAAAATTGCTGTTTTAAACTTGCAAAAACATAGAAAAACGCTGTTTTCAACTATTCAAACTGATAAATTCATGTTTCTTTCGTGCGAAACGTCGATTTATGAGAAATGACGATAAAATTGCTGTTTTAAACTTGCAAAAACATAGAAAAACGTTGTTTTGAACTATTTAAACTGACAAATTCATGTTTCTTTCGTGTGAAACGGCGATTTATTAGAAATGACGATAAAATTGCTGTTTCAAACTTGCAAAAACATAGAAAAACTCTGTTTTGAACTATTCAAACTGACAAATTCATGTTTATTTCGTGCGAAACGGCGATTTATTAGAAATGACGATAAAATTGCTGTTTAAACTTGCAAAAACATAGAAAAACGCTGTTTTCAACTGTTCAAGCTGATAAATTCATGTTTCTTTCGAGCGAAACGGCGATTTATGAGAAATGACGATAAAATTGCTGTTTTAAACTTGCAGAAACATAGAAAAACGCTGTTTTCAACTATTCAAACTGATAAATTCATGTTTCTTTCGTGCGAAACGGCGATTTATGAGAAATGACGATAAAATTGCTGTTTTAAACTTGTAAAAACATAGAAAAACGCTGTTTTCAAGAATTCAAACTGATAAATTCATGTTTCTTTCTTGCGAAATGGCGATTTATGAGAAATGACGATAAAATTGCTGTTTTAAACTTGCAAAAACATAGAAAAACGCTGTTTTCAACTATTCAAACTGACAAATTCATGTTTCTTCCGTGCGAAACGGCGATTTATGAAAAATTTCGATAAAATTGCTGTTTTAAACTTGCAAAAACATAGAAAAACGCTGTTTTGAACTATTCAAACTGACAAATTCATGTTTCTTTTGTGCGAAACGGCGATTTATGAGAAATGACGATAAAATTGCTGTTTTAAACTTGCAAAAACATAGAAAAACGCTGTTTTCAACTATTAAAACTGATAAATTCATGTTTCTTTGGTTCGAAACGGTGGATTTTTGTGAAATCACGATAAAACTGCTGTTTTAAACTTGCAAAAACATAGAAAAACGCTGTTTCCAACTATTCAAACTGATAAATTCATGTTTCTTTCGTGTGAAACGGCGATTTATGAGAAATGACGTTAAAATTGCTGTTTTAAACTTGCAAAAACATAGAAAAACGCTGTTTTTAGCTATTCAAACTGATAAATTCAGGTTTCTTTCGTTCGAAACGGTGGATTTTTGTGAAATCACGATAAAACTGCTGTTTTAAACTTGCAAAAACATAGAAAAACGCTGTTTCCAACTATTCAAACTGATAAATTCATGTTTCTTTCGTGTGAAATGGCGATTTATGAGAAATGACGATAAAATTGCTGTTTTAAACTTGCAAAAACATAGTAAAACGCTGTTTTGAACTATTCAAACTGACAAATTCATGTTTCTTTCGTGTGAAACGGCGATTTATGAGAAATGACGATAAAATTGCTGTTTTAAACTTGCAAAAACATAGAAAAACGCTGTTTTGAACTATTCAAACTGACAAATTAATGTTTCTATCATCTGGAACGGCGATTTATGAGAAATGACAATAAAATTGCTGTTTTAAACTTGCAAAAACATAGTAAAACGCTGTTTTGAACTATTAAAACTGACAAATTCATGTTTCTTTCGTATGAAACGGCGATTTATGAGGAATGACGATAAAATTGCTGTTTTAAACTTGCAAAAACATAGAAAAACGCTGTTTTGAACTATTCAAACTGACAAATTCATGTTTCTTTCGTGTGAAACGGCGATTTATGAGAAATAACGATAAAATTGCTGTTTTAAACTTGCAAAAACATAGAAAAACGCTGTTTTGAACTAATCAAACTGACAAATTCATGTTTCTTTCGTGTGAAACGGCGATTTATGAGAAATGACGATAAAATTGCTGTTTTAAACTTGCAAAAACATAAAAAAACGCTGTTTTTAACTATTCAAACTGATAAATTCAGGTTTCTTTCGTTCGAAACGGTGGATTTTTGTGAAATCACGATAAAACTGCTGTTTTAAACTTGCAAAAACATAGAAAAACGCTGTTTCCAACTATTCAAACTGATAAATTCATGTTTCTTTCGTGTGAAACGGCGATTTATGAGAAATGACGTTAAAATTGCTGTTTTAAACTTGCAAAAACATAGAAAAACGCTGTTTTTAGCTATTCAAACTGATAAATTCAGGTTTCTTTCGTTCGAAACGGTGGATTTTTGTGAAATCACGATAAAACTGCTGTTTTAAACTTGCAAAAACATAGAAAAACGCTGTTTCCAACTATTCAAACTGATAAATTCATGTTTCTTTCGTGTGAAACGGCGATTTATGAGAAATGACGATAAAATTGCTGTTTTAAACTTGCAAAAACATAGTAAAACGCTGTTTTGAACTATTCAAACTGACAAATTCATGTTTCTTTCGTGTGAAACGGCGATTTATGAGAAATGACGATAAAATTGCTGTTTTAAACTTGCAAAAACATAGAAAAACGCTGTTTTGAACTATTCAAACTGACAAATTAATGTTTCTATCATCTGGAACGGCGATTTATGAGAAATGACAATAAAATTGCTGTTTTAAACTTGCAAAAACATAGTAAAACGCTGTTTTGAACTATTAAAACTGACAAATTCATGTTTCTTTCGTATGAAACGGCGATTTATGAGGAATGACGATAAAATTGCTGTTTTAAACTTGCAAAAACATAGAAAAACGCTGTTTTGAACTATTCAAACTGACAAATTCATGTTTCTTTCGTGTGAAACGGCGATTTATGAGAAATAACGATAAAATTGCTGTTTTAAACTTGCAAAAACATAGAAAAACGCTGTTTTGAACTAATCAAACTGACAAATTCATGTTTCTTTCGTGTGAAACGGCGATTTATGAGAAATGACGATAAAATTGCTGTTTTAAACTTGCAAAAACATAAAAAAACGCTGTTTTTAACTATTCAAACTGATAAATTCAGGTTTCTTTCGTTCGAAACGGTGGATTTTTGTGAAATCACGATAAAACTGCTGTTTTAAACTTGCAAAAACATAGAAAAACGCTGTTTCCAACTATTCAAACTGATAAATTCATGTTTCTTTCGTGTGAAACGGCGATTTATGAGAAATGACGATAAAATTGCTGTTTTAAACTTGCAAAAACATAGAAAAACGCTGTTTTTAACTATTCAAACTGATAAATTCAGGTTTCTTTCGTTCGAAACGGTGGATTTTTGTGAAATCACGATAAAACTGCTGTTTTAAACTTGCAAAAACTTAGAAAACGCTGTTTTGAGCTATTCAAACTGACAAATTCATGTTTCTTTCGTGTGAAACGGCGATTTATGAGAAATGACGATAAAATTGCTGTTTTAAACTTGCAAAAACATAGTAAAACGCTGTTTTGAACTATTCAAACTGACAAATTCATGTTTCTTTCGTGTGAAACGGCGATTTATGAGAAATGACGATAAAATTGCTGTTTTAAACTTGCAAAAACATAGAAAAACGCTGTTTTGAACTATTCAAACTGACAAATTCTTGTTTCTTTCGTGTGACACGGCGATTTATGAGAAATGACGATAAAATTGCTGTTTTAAACTTGCAAAAACATAGAAAAACGCTGTTTTTAACTATTTAAACTGATAAATTCATGTTTTTTTCGTGTGAAACGGCGATTTATGAGAAATGACGATAAAATTGCTGTTTTAAACTTGCAAAAACATAGAAAAACGCTGTTTTGAACTATTCAAACTGACAAATTCATGTTTCTTTCGTGTGAAACGGCGATTTATGAGAAATGACGATAAAATTGCTGTTTTAAACTTGCAAAAACATAGAAAAACGCTGTTTTTAACTATTCAAACTGATAAATTCAGGTTTCTTTCGTTCGAAACGGTGGATTTTTGTGAAATCACGATAAAACTGCTGTTTTAAACTTGCAAAAACATAGAAAAACGCTGTTTCCAACTATTCAAACAGATAAATTCATGTTTCTTTCGTGTAAAACGGCGATTTATGAGAAATGACGTTAAAATTGCTGTTTTAAACTTGCAAAAACATAGTAAAACGCTGTTTTGAACTATTCAAACTGACAAATTCATGTTTCTTTCGTGTGAAACGGCGATTTATGAGAAATGACGATAAAATTGCTGTTTTAAACTTGAAAAAACATAGAAAAACGCTGTTTTTAACTATTCAAACTGATAAATTCAGGTTTCTTTCGTTCGAAACGGTGGATTTTTGTGAAGTCACGATAAAATTGCTGTTTTAAACTTGCAAAAACTTAGAAAAACGCTGTTTTGAACTATTCAAACTGACAAATTCATGTTTCTTTCGTGTGAAACGGCGATTTATGAGAAATGACGATAAAATTGCTGTTTTAAACTTGCAAAAACATAGAAAAACGCTGTTTTGAACTATTCAAACTGACAAATTCATGTTTCTTTCGTGTGAAACGGCGATTTATTAGAAATGACGATAAAATTGCTGTTTAAACTTGCAAAAACATAGAAAAACGCTGTTTTCAACTGTTCAAGCTGATAAATTCATGTTTCTTTCGAGCGAAACGGCGATTTATGAGAAATGACGATAAAATTGCTGTTTTAAACTTGCAGAAACATAGAAAAACGCTGTTTTCAACTATTCAAACTGATAAATTCATGTTTCTTTCGTGCGAAACGGCGATTTATGAGAAATGACGATAAAATTGCTGTTTTAAACTTGCAAAAACATAGAAAAACGTTGTTTTGAACTATTTAAACTGACAAATTCATGTTTCTTTCGTGTGAAACGGCGATTTATTAGAAATGACGATAAAATTGCTGTTTCAAACTTGCAAAAACATAGAAAAACTCTGTTTTGAACTATTCAAACTGACAAATTCATGTTTATTTCGTGCGAAACGGCGATTTATTAGAAATGACGATAAAATTGCTGTTTAAACTTGCAAAAACATAGAAAAACGCTGTTTTCAACTGTTCAAGCTGATAAATTCATGTTTCTTTCGAGCGAAACGGCGATTTATGAGAAATGACGATAAAATTGCTGTTTTAAACTTGCAGAAACATAGAAAAACGCTGTTTTCAACTATTCAAACTGATAAATTCATGTTTCTTTCGTGCGAAACGGCGATTTATGAGAAATGACGATAAAATTGCTGTTTTAAACTTGTAAAAACATAGAAAAACGCTGTTTTCAAGAATTCAAACTGATAAATTCATGTTTCTTTCTTGCGAAATGGCGATTTATGAGAAATGACGATAAAATTGCTGTTTTAAACTTGCAAAAACATAGAAAAACGCTGTTTTCAACTATTCAAACTGACAAATTCATGTTTCTTCCGTGCGAAACGGCGATTTATGAAAAATTTCGATAAAATTGCTGTTTTAAACTTGCAAAAACATAGAAAAACGCTGTTTTGAACTATTCAAACTGACAAATTCATGTTTCTTTTGTGCGAAACGGCGATTTATGAGAAATGACGATAAAATTGCTGTTTTAAACTTGCAAAAACATAGAAAAACGCTGTTTCCAACTATTCAAACTGATAAATTCATGTTTCTTTCGTGTGAAACGGCGATTTATGAGAAATGACGATAAAATTGCTGTTTTAAACTTGCAAAAACATAGTAAAACGCTGTTTTGAACTATTCAAACTGACAAATTCATGTTTCTTTCGTGTGAAACGGCGATTTATGAGAAATGACGATAAAATTGCTGTTTTAAACTTGCAAAAACATAGAAAAACGCTGTTTTGAACTATTCAAACTGACAAATTAATGTTTCTATCATCTGGAACGGCGATTTATGAGAAATGACAATAAAATTGCTGTTTTAAACTTGCAAAAACATAGTAAAACGCTGTTTTGAACTATTAAAACTGACAAATTCATGTTTCTTTCGTGTGAAACGGCGATTTATGAGAAATGACGATAAAATTGCTGTTTTAAACTTGCAAAAACATAAAAAAACGCTGTTTTTAACTATTCAAACTGATAAATTCAGGTTTCTTTCGTTCGAAACGGTGGATTTTTGTGAAATCACGATAAAACTGCTGTTTTAAACTTGCAAAAACATAGAAAAACGCTGTTTCCAACTATTCAAACTGATAAATTCATGTTTCTTTCGTGTGAAACGGCGATTTATGAGAAATGACGATAAAATTGCTGTTTTAAACTTGCAAAAACATAGAAAAACGCTGTTTTTAACTATTCAAACTGATAAATTCAGGTTTCTTTCGTTCGAAACGGTGGATTTTTGTGAAATCACGATAAAACTGCTGTTTTAAACTTGCAAAAACTTAGAAAACGCTGTTTTGAGCTATTCAAACTGACAAATTCATGTTTCTTTCGTGTGAAACGGCGATTTATGAGAAATGACGATAAAATTGCTGTTTTAAACTTGCAAAAACATAGTAAAACGCTGTTTTGAACTATTCAAACTGACAAATTCATGTTTCTTTCGTGTGAAACGGCGATTTATGAGAAATGACGATAAAATTGCTGTTTTAAACTTGCAAAAACATAGAAAAACGCTGTTTTGAACTATTCAAACTGACAAATTCTTGTTTCTTTCGTGTGACACGGCGATTTATGAGAAATGACGATAAAATTGCTGTTTTAAACTTGCAAAAACATAGAAAAACGCTGTTTTTAACTATTTAAACTGATAAATTCATGTTTTTTTCGTGTGAAACGGCGATTTATGAGAAATGACGATAAAATTGCTGTTTTAAACTTGCAAAAACATAGAAAAACGCTGTTTTGAACTAATCAAACTGACAAATTCATGTTTCTTTCGTGTGAAACGGCGATTTATGAGAAATGACGATAAAATTGCTGTTTTAAACTTGCAAAAACATAGAAAAACGCTGTTTTTAACTATTCAAACTGATAAATTCAGGTTTCTTTCGTTCGAAACGGTGGATTTTTGTGAAATCACGATAAAACTGCTGTTTTAAACTTGCAAAAACATAGAAAAACGCTGTTTCCAACTATTCAAACAGATAAATTCATGTTTCTTTCGTGTAAAACGGCGATTTATGAGAAATGACGTTAAAATTGCTGTTTTAAACTTGCAAAAACATAGTAAAACGCTGTTTTGAACTATTCAAACTGACAAATTCATGTTTTTTCGTGTGAAACGGCGATTTATGAGAAATGACGATAAAATTGCTGTTTTAAACTTGAAAAAACATAGAAAAACGCTGTTTTTAACTATTCAAACTGATAAATTCAGGTTTCTTTCGTTCGAAACGGTGGATTTTTGTGAAGTCACGATAAAATTGCTGTTTTAAACTTGCAAAAACTTAGAAAACGCTGTTTTGAACTATTCAAACTGACAAATTCATGTTTCTTTCGTGTGAAACGGCGATTTATGAGAAATGACGATAAAATTGCTGTTTTAAACTTGCAAAAACATAGAAAAACGCTGTTTTGAACTATTCAAACTGACAAATTCATGTTTCTTTCGTGTGAAACGGCGATTTATTAGAAATGACGATAAAATTGCTGTTTAAACTTGCAAAAACATAGAAAAACGCTGTTTTCAACTGTTCAAGCTGATAAATTCATGTTTCTTTCGAGCGAAACGGCGATTTATGAGAAATGACGATAAAATTGCTGTTTTAAACTTGCAGAAACATAGAAAAACGCTGTTTTCAACTATTCAAACTGATAAATTCATGTTTCTTTCGTGCGAAACGGCGATTTATGAGAAATGACGATAAAATTGCTGTTTTAAACTTGCAAAACATAGAAAAACGTTGTTTTGAACTATTTAAACTGACAAATTCATGTTTCTTTCGTGTGAAACGGCGATTTATTAGAAATGACGATAAAATTGCTGTTTCAAACTTGCAAAAACATAGAAAAACTCTGTTTTGAACTATTCAAACTGACAAATTCATGTTTATTTCGTGCGAAACGGCGATTTATTAGAAATGACGATAAAATTGCTGTTTAAACTTGCAAAAACATAGAAAAACGCTGTTTTCAACTGTTCAAGCTGATAAATTCATGTTTCTTTCGAGCGAAACGGCGATTTATGAGAAATGACGATAAAATTGCTGTTTTAAACTTGCAGAAACATAGAAAAACGCTGTTTTCAACTATTCAAACTGATAAATTCATGTTTCTTTCGTGCGAAACGGCGATTTATGAGAAATGACGATAAAATTGCTGTTTTAAACTTGTAAAAACATAGAAAAACGCTGTTTTCAAGAATTCAAACTGATAAATTCATGTTTTTTTCTTGCGAAATGGCGATTTATGAGAAATGACGATAAAATTGCTGTTTTAAACTTGCAAAAACATAGAAAAACGCTGTTTTCAACTATTCAAACTGACAAATTCATGTTTCTTCCGTGCGAAACGGCGATTTATGAAAAATTTCGATAAAATTGCTGTTTTAAACTTGCAAAAACATAGAAAAACGCTGTTTTGAACTATTCAAACTGACAAATTCATGTTTCTTTTGTGCGAAACGGCGATTTATGAGAAATGACGATAAAATTGCTGTTTTAAACTTGCAAAAACATAGAAAAACGCTGTTTTCAACTATTAAAACTGATAAATTCATGTTTCTTTGGTTCGAAACGGTGGATTTTTGTGAAATCACGATAAAACTGCTGTTTTAAACTTGCAAAAACATAGAAAAACGCTGTTTCCAACTATTCAAACTGATAAATTCATGTTTCTTTCGTGTGAAACGGCGATTTATGAGAAATGACGTTAAAATTGCTGTTTTAAACTTGCAAAAACATAGAAAAACGCTGTTTTTAGCTATTCAAACTGATAAATTCAGGTTTCTTTCGTTCGAAACGGTGGATTTTTGTGAAATCACGATAAAACTGCTGTTTTAAACTTGCAAAAACATAGAAAAACGCTGTTTCCAACTATTCAAACTGATAAATTCATGTTTCTTTCGTGTGAAACGGCGATTTATGAGAAATGACGATAAAATTGCTGTTTTAAACTTGCAAAAACATAGTAAAACGCTGTTTTGAACTATTCAAACTGACAAATTCATGTTTCTTTCGTGTGAAACGGCGATTTATGAGAAATGACGATAAAATTGCTGTTTTAAACTTGCAAAAACATAGAAAAACGCTGTTTTGAACTATTCAAACTGACAAATTAATGTTTCTATCATCTGGAACGGCGATTTATGAGAAATGACAATAAAATTGCTGTTTTAAACTTGCAAAAACATAGTAAAACGCTGTTTTGAACTATTAAAACTGACAAATTCATGTTTCTTTCGTGTGAAACGGCGATTTATGAGAAATGACGATAAAATTGCTGTTTTAAACTTGCAAAAACATAAAAAAACGCTGTTTTTAACTATTCAAACTGATAAATTCAGGTTTCTTTCGTTCGAAACGGTGGATTTTTGTGAAATCACGATAAAACTGCTGTTTTAAACTTGCAAAAACATAGAAAAACGCTGTTTCCAACTATTCAAACTGATAAATTCATGTTTCTTTCGTGTGAAACGGCGATTTATGAGAAATGACGATAAAATTGCTGTTTTAAACTTGCAAAAACATAGAAAAACGCTGTTTTTAACTATTCAAACTGATAAATTCAGGTTTCTTTCGTTCGAAACGGTGGATTTTTGTGAAATCACGATAAAACTGCTGTTTTAAACTTGCAAAAACTTAGAAAACGCTGTTTTGAGCTATTCAAACTGACAAATTCATGTTTCTTTCGTGTGAAACGGCGATTTATGAGAAATGACGATAAAATTGCTGTTTTAAACTTGCAAAAACATAGTAAAACGCTGTTTTGAACTACTCAAACTGACAAATTCATGTTTCTTTCGTGTGAAACGGCGATTTATGAGAAATGACGATAAAATTGCTGTTTTAAACTTGCAAAAACATAGAAAAACGCTGTTTTGAACTATTCAAACTGACAAATTCTTGTTTCTTTCGTGTGACACGGCGATTTATGAGAAATGACGATAAAATTGCTGTTTTAAACTTGCAAAAACATAGAAAAACGCTGTTTTTAACTATTTAAACTGATAAATTCATGTTTTTTTCGTGTGAAACGGCGATTTATGAGAAATGACGATAAAATTGCTGTTTTAAACTTGCAAAAACATAGAAAAACGCTGTTTTGAACTATTCAAACTGACAAATTCATGTTTCTTTCGTGTGAAACGGCGATTTATGAGAAATGACGATAAAATTGCTGTTTTAAACTTGCAAAAACATAGAAAAACGCTGTTTTTAACTATTCAAACTGATAAATTCAGGTTTCTTTCGTTCGAAACGGTGGATTTTTGTGAAATCACGATAAAACTGCTGTTTTAAACTTGCAAAAACATAGAAAAACGCTGTTTCCAACTATTCAAACAGATAAATTCATGTTTCTTTCGTGTAAAACGGCGATTTATGAGAAATGACGTTAAAATTGCTGTTTTAAACTTGCAAAAACATAGTAAAACGCTGTTTTGAACTATTCAAACTGACAAATTCATGTTTCTTTCGTGTGAAACGGCGATTTATGAGAAATGACGATAAAATTGCTGTTTTAAACTTGAAAAAACATAGAAAAACGCTGTTTTTAACTATTCAAACTGATAAATTCAGGTTTCTTTCGTTCGAAACGGTGGATTTTTGTGAAGTCACGATAAAATTGCTGTTTTAAACTTGCAAAAACTTAGAAAACGCTGTTTTGAACTATTCAAACTGACAAATTCATGTTTCTTTCGTGTGAAACGGCGATTTATGAGAAATGACGATAAAATTGCTGTTTTAAACTTGCAAAAACATAGAAAAACGCTGTTTTGAACTATTCAAACTGACAAATTCATGTTTCTTTCGTGTGAAACGGCGATTTATGAGAAATGAAGATAAAATTGCTGTTTTAAACTTGCAAAAACATAGTAAAACGCTGTTTTGAACTATTCAAACTGACAAATTCTTGTTTCTTTCGTGTGACACGGCGATTTATGAGAAATGACGATAAAATTGCTGTTTTAAACTTGCAAAAACATAGAAAAACGCTGTTTTTAACTATTCAAACTGATAAATTCATGTTTTTTTCGTGTGAAACGGCGATTTATGAGAAATGACGATAAAATTGCTGTTTTAAACTTGCAAAAACATAGAAAAACGCTGTTTTGAACTATTCAAACTGACAAATTCATGTTTCTTTCGTGTGAAACGGCGATTTATGAGAAATGACGATAAAATTGCTGTTTTAAACTTGCAAAAACATAGAAAAACGCTGTTTTTAACTATTCAAACTGATAAATTCAGGTTTCTTTCGTTCGAAACGGTGGATTTTTGTGAAATCACGATAAAACTGCTGTTTTAAACTTGCAAAAACATAGAAAAACGCTGTTTCCAACTATTCAAACAGATAAATTCATGTTTCTTTCGTGTAAAACGGCGATTTATGAGAAATGACGTTAAAATTGCTGTTTTAAACTTGCAAAAACATAGTAAAACGCTGTTTTGAACTATTCAAACTGACAAATTCATGTTTTGAACTATTCAAAATGACAAATTCATGTTTCTTTCGTGTGAAACGGCGATTTATGAGAAATGACGATAAAATTGCTGTTTTAAACTTGCAAAAACATAGAAAAATGCTGTTTTGAACTATTCAAACTGACAAATTCATGTTTCTTTCGTGTGAAACAGCGATTTATGAGAAATGACGATAAAATTGCTGTTTTAAACTTGCAAAAACATAGAAAAACGCTGTTTTCAACTATTCAAACTGATAAATTCATGTTTTTTTCGTGTGAAACGGCGATTTATGAGAAATGACGATAAAATTGCTGTTTTAAACTTGCAAAAGCATAGAAAAACGCTGTTTTGAACTATTCAAACTGACAAATTCATGTTTTTTTCGTGTGAAACGGCGATTTATGAGAAATGACGATAAAATTGCTGTTTTAAACTTGCAAAAACATAAAAAAACGCTGTTTTTAACTATTCAAACTGATAAATTCAGGTTTCTTTCGTTCGAAACGGTGGATTTTTGTTAAATAACGATAAAACTGCTGTTTTAAACTTGCAAAAACATAGAAAAACGCTGTTTCCAACTATTCAAACTGATAAATTCATGTTTCTTTCGTGTGAAACGGCGATTTATGAGAAATGACGTAAAAATTGCTGTTTTAAACTTGCAAAAACATAGAAAAACGCTGTTTTTAACTATTCAAACTGATAAATTCAGGTTTCTTTCGTTCGAAACGGTGGATTTTTGTGAAATCACGATAAAACTGCAGTTTTAAACTTGCAAAAACATAGAAAAACGCTGTTTTGAACTATTCAAACTGACAAATTCATGTTTCTTTCGTGTGAAACGGCGATTTATGAGAAATGACGATAAAATTACTGTTTTAAACTTGCAAAAACATAAAAAAACGCTGTTTTTAACTATTCAAACTGATAAATTCAGGTTTCTTTCGTTCGAAACGGTGGATTTTTGTTAAATCACGATAAAACTGCTGTTTTAAACTTGCAAAAACATAGAAAAACGCTGTTTCCAACTATTCAAACTGATAAATTCATGTTTCTTTCGTGTGAAACGGCGATTTATGAAAAATGACGATAAAATTGCTGTTTTAAACTTGCAAAAACATAGTAAAACGCTGTTTTGAACTATTCAAACTGACAAATTCATGTTTCTTTCGTGTGAAACGGCGATTTATGAGAAATGACGATAAAATTGCTGTTTTAAACTTGCAAAAACATAGAAAAACGCTGTTTTTAACTATTCAAACTGATAAATTCAGGTTTCTTTCGTTCGAAACGGTGGATTTTTGTGAAATCACGATAAAACTGCTGTTTTAAACTTGCAAAAACATAGAAAAACGCTGTTTTGAACTATTCAAACTGACAAATTCATGTTTCTTTCATGTGAAACGGCGATTTATGAAAAATGACGATAATATTGCTGTTTTAAACTTGCAAAAACATAGTAAAACGCTGTTTTGAACTATTCAAACTGACAAATTCATGTTTCTTTCGTGTGAAACGGCGATTTATGAGAAATGACGATAAAATTGCTGTTTTAAACTTGCAAAAACATAGAAAAACGCTGTTTTGAACTATTCAAACTGACAAATTCATGTTTCTTTCGTGTGAAACGGCGATTTATGAGAAATGACGATAAAATTGCTGTTTTAAACTTGCAAAAACATAGAAAAACGCTGTTTTGAACTATTCAAACTGACAAATTCATGTTTCTTTCGTGTGAAACGGCGATTTATGAGAAATGACGATAAAATTGCTGTTTTAAACTTGCAAAAACATAGTAAAACGCTGTTTTGAACTATTCAAACTGACAAATTCATGTTTCTTTCGTGTGAAACGGCGATTTATGAGAAATGACGATAAAATTGCTGTTTTAAACTTGCAAAAACATAGAAAAACGCTGTTTTGAACTATTCAAACTGACAAATTCATGTTTCTTTCGTGTGAAACGGCGATTTATGAGAAATGAAGATAAAATTGCTGTTTTAAACTTGCAAAAACATAGTAAAACGCTGTTTTGAACTATTCAAAATGACAAATTCATGTTTCTTTCGTGTGAAACGGCGATTTATGAGAAATGACGATAAAATTGCTGTTTTAAACTTGCAAAAACATAGAAAAACGCTGTTTTGAACTATTCAAACTGACAAATTCATGTTTCTTTCGTGTGAAACAGCGATTTATGAGAAATGACGATAAAATTGCTGTTTTAAACTTGCAAAAACATAGAAAAACGCTGTTTTCAACTATTCAAACTGATAAATTCATGTTTTTTTCGTGTGAAACGGCGATTTATGAGAAATGACGATAAAATTGCTGTTTTAAACTTGCAAAAGCATAGAAAAACGCTGTTTTGAACTATTCAAACTGACAAATTCATGTTTTTTTCGTGTGAAACGGCGATTTATGAGAAATGACGATAAAATTGCTGTTTTAAACTTGCAAAAACATAAAAAAACGCTGTTTTTAACTATTCAAACTGATAAATTCAGGTTTCTTTCGTTCGAAACGGTGGATTTTTGTTAAATAACGATAAAACTGCTGTTTTAAACTTGCAAAAACATAGAAAAACGCTGTTTCCAACTATTCAAACTGATAAATTCATGTTTCTTTCGTGTGAAACGGCGATTTATGAGAAATGACGTTAAAATTGCTGTTTTAAACTTGCAAAAATATAGAAAAACGCTGTTTTTAACTATTCAAACTGATAAATTCAGGTTTCTTTCGTTCGAAACGGTGGATTTTTGTGAAATCACGATAAAACTGCAGTTTTAAACTTGCAAAAACATAGAAAAACGCTGTTTTGAACTATTCAAACTGACAAATTCATGTTTCTTTCGTGTGAAACGGCGATTTATGAGAAATGACGATAAAATTACTGTTTTAAACTTGCAAAAACATAAAAAAACGCTGTTTTTAACTATTCAAACTGATAAATTCAGGTTTCTTTCGTTCGAAACGGTGGATTTTTGTTAAATCACGATAAAACTGCTGTTTTAAACTTGCAAAAACATAGAAAAACGCTGTTTCCAACTATTCAAACTGATAAATTCATGTTTCTTTCGTGTGAAACGGCGATTTATGAAAAATGACGATAAAATTGCTGTTTTAAACTTGCAAAAACATAGTAAAACGCTGTTTTGAACTATTCAAACTGACAAATTCATGTTTCTTTCGTGTGAAACGGCGATTTATGAGAAATGACGATAAATTGCTGTTTTAAACTTGCAAAAACATAGAAAAACGCTGTTTTTAACTATTCAAACTGATAAATTCAGGTTTCTTTCGTTCGAAACGGTGGATTTTTTTGAAATCACGATAAAACTGCTGTTTTAAACTTGCAAAAACATAGAAAAACGCTGTTTTGAACTATTCAAACTGACAAATTCATGTTTCTTTCGTGTGAAACGGCGATTTATGAGAAATGACGATAAAATTGCTGTTTTAAACTTGCAAAAACATAGAAAAACGCTGTTTTGAACTATTCAAACTGACAAATTCATGTTTCTTTCGTGTGAAACGGCGATTTATGAGAAATGACGATAAAATTGCTGTTTTAAACTTGCAAAAACATAGAAAAACGCTGTTTTCAGCTATTCAAACTGATAAATTCATGTTTCTTTCGTGTGAAACGGCGATTTATGAGAAATGACGATAAAATTGCTGTTTTAAACTTGCAAAAACATAGAAAAACGCTGTTTTGAACTATTCAAACTGACAAATTCATGTTTCTTTCGTGT
Source organism: Poecilus cupreus (assembly GCA_963942605.1). NCBI lineage: Eukaryota > Metazoa > Arthropoda > Insecta > Coleoptera > Carabidae > Poecilus > Poecilus cupreus. The sequence continues at coordinate 36,115 of CAWWDY010000861.1, read as the reverse complement.
GAAACGGCGATTTATGAGAAATGACGATAAAATTGCTGTTTTAAACTTGCAAAAACATAGAAAAACGCTTTTTTTAACTATTCAAACTGATAAATTCAGGTTTCTTTCGTGCGAAACGGCGATTTATGAGAAATGACGATAAAATTGCTGTTTTAAACTTGCAAAAACATAGAAAAACGTTGTTTTTAACTATTCAAACTGATAAATTCAGGTTTCTTTCGTGCGAAACGGCGATTTATGAGAAATGACGATAAAACTGCTGTTTTAAACTTGCAAAAACATAGAAAAACGCTGTTTTCAACTATTCAAACTGATAAATTCATGTTTCTTTCGTGTGAAACGGCGATTTATGAGAAATGACGATAAAATTGCTTTTTTAAACTTGCAAAAACATAATAAAACGCTGTTTTGAACTATTCAAACTGACAAATACATGTTTCGTTCGTGTGAAACGGCGATTTATGAGAAATGACGATAAAATTACTGTTTTAAACTTGCAAAAACATAGAAAAACTCTGTTTTGAACTATTCAAACTGACAAATTCATGTATCTTTCATATGAAACGGCGATTTATGAGAAATGACGATAAAATTGCTGTTTTAAACTTGCAAAAACATAGTAAAACGCTGTTTTGACCTATTCAAACTGACAAATTCATGTTTCTTTCGTGTAAAACGGCGATTTATGAGAAATGACGATAAAATTGCTGTTTTAAACTTGCAAAAACATAGTAACACGCTGTTTTGAACTATTCAAACTGACAAATTCATGTTTCTTTCGTGTGAAACGGCGATTTATGAGAAATGACGATAAAATTGCTGTTTTAAACTTGCAAAAACATAGAAAAACGCTGTTTTTAACTATTCAAACTGATAAATTCAGGTTTCTTTCGTTCAAAACGGTGGATTTTTGTGAAATCACGATAAAACTGCTGTTTTAAACTTGCAAAAACATAGAAAAACGCTGTTTTGAACTATTCAAACTGACAAATTCATGTTTCTTTCGTGTGAAACGGCGATTTATGAGAAATGACGATAAAATTGCTTTTTTAAACTTGCAAAAACATAATAAAACGCTGTTTTGAACTATTCAAACTGAAAAATACATGTTTCGTTCGTGTGAAACGGCGATTTATGAGAAATGACGATAAAATTGCTGTTTTAAACTTGCAAAAACATAGAAAAACGCTGTTTTGAACTATTCAAACTGACAAATTCATGTTTCTTTCGTGCGAAACGGCGATTTATGAGAAATGACGATAAAATTGCTGTTTTAAACTTGCAAAAACATAGTAAAACGCTGTTTTGAACTATTCAAACTGACAAATTCATGTTTCTTTCGTGTGAAACGGCGATTTATGAGAAATGACGATAAAATTGCTGTTTTAAACTTGCAAAAACATAGAAAAACGCTGTTTTGAAATATTCAAACTGACAAATTCATGTTTCTTTCGTGTGAAACGGCGATTTATGAGAAATGACGATAAAATTGCTGTTTTAAACTTGCAAAAACATAGAAAAACGCTGTTTTGAACTATTCAAACTGACAAATTCATGTTTCTTTCGTGTGAAACGGCGATTTATGAGAAATGACGATAAAATTGCTGTTTTAAACTTGCAAAAACATAGAAAAACGCTGTTTTCAACTATTCAAACTGATAAATTCATGTTTCTTTCGTGTGAAACGGCGATTTATGAGAAATGACGATAAAATTGCTGTTTTAAACTTGCAAAAACATAGAAAAACGCTGTTTTGAACTATTCAAACTGACAAATTCATGTTTCTTTCTTGTGAAACGGCGATTTATGAGAAATGACGATAAAATTGCTATTTTAAACTTGCAAAAACATAAAAAACCCTGTTTTTAACTATTCAAACTGATAAATTCAGGTTTCTTTCGTTCGAAACATTGGATTTTTGTGAAATCACGATAAAACTGCTGTTTTAAACTTGCAAAAACATAGAAAAACGCTTTTTCCAACTATTCAAACTGATAAATTCATGTTTCTTTCGTGTGAAACGGCGATTTATGAGAAATGACGATAAAATTGCTGTTTTAAACTTGCAAAAACATAGAAAAACGCTGTTTTGAACTATTCAAACTGACAAATTCATGTTTCTTTCGTGTGAAACGGCGATTTATGAGAAATGACGATAAAATTGCTGTTTTAAACTTGCAAAAACATAGAAAAACCCTGTTTTTAACTATTCAAACTGATAAATTCAGGTATCTTTCGTGCGAAACGGCGATTTATGAGAAATGACGATAAAATTGCTGTTTTAAACTTGCAAAAACATAGAAAAACGCTGTTTTGAACTATTCAAACTGACAAATTCATGTTTCTTTCGTGTGAAACGGCGATTTATGAGAAATGACGATAAAATTGCTGTTTTAAACTTGCAAAAACATAGAAAAACGCTGTTTTGAACTATTCAAACTGACAAATTCATGTTTCTTTCGTGTGAAACGGCGATTTATGAGAAATGACGATAAAATTGCTGTTTTAAACTTGCAAAAACATAGAAAAACGCTGTTTTCAACTTTTCAAACTGTAAAATTCATGTTTCTTTCGTGCGAAACGGCGATTTATGAGAAATGACGATAAAATTGCTGTTTTATACTTGCAAAAACACAGAAAAACTCTGTTTTGAACTATTCAAACTGACAAATTCATGTTTCTTTCGTGTGAAACCGGCGATTTTTAAGAAATGACGATAAAATCGCTGTGTTAAACTTGCAAAACATAGAAAAACGCTGTTTTAAAACTGAGAAATTCATGTTTCTTTCGTGTGAAACGGCGATTTATGAGAAATGACGATAAAATTGCTGTTTTAAACTTGCAAAAACATAGAAAAACGCTGTTTTGAAATATTCAAACTGACAAATTCATGTTTCTTTCGTGTGAAACGGCGATTTATGAGAAATGACGATAAAATTGCTGTTTTAAACTTGCAAAAACATAGAAAAACGCTGTTTTGAACTATTCAAACTGACAAATTCATGTTTCTTTCGTGTGAAACGGCGATTTATGAGAAATGACGATAAAATTGCTGTTTTAAACTTGCAAAAACATAGAAAAACGCTGTTTTCAACTATTCAAACTGATAAATTCATGTTTCTTTCGTGTGAAACGGCGATTTATGAGAAATGACGATAAAATTGCTGTTTTAAACTTGCAAAAACATAGAAAAACGCTGTTTTGAACTATTCAAACTGACAAATTCATGTTTCTTTCTTGTGAAACGGCGATTTATGAGAAATGACGATAAAATTGCTATTTTAAACTTGCAAAAACATAAAAAACCCTGTTTTTAACTATTCAAACTGATAAATTCAGGTTTCTTTCGTTCGAAACATTGGATTTTTGTGAAATCACGATAAAACTGCTGTTTTAAACTTGCAAAAACATAGAAAAACGCTTTTTCCAACTATTCAAACTGATAAATTCATGTTTCTTTCGTGTGAAACGGCGATTTATGAGAAATGACGATAAAATTGCTGTTTTAAACTTGCAAAAACATAGAAAAACGCTGTTTTGAACTATTCAAACTGACAAATTCATGTTTCTTTCGTGTGAAACGGCGATTTATGAGAAATGACGATAAAATTGCTGTTTTAAACTTGCAAAAACATAGAAAAACCCTGTTTTTAACTATTCAAACTGATAAATTCAGGTTTCTTTCGTGCGAAACGGCGATTTATGAGAAATGACGATAAAATTGCTGTTTTAAACTTGCAAAAACATAGAAAAACGCTGTTTTGAACTATTCAAACTGACAAATTCATGTTTCTTTCGTGTGAAACGGCGATTTATGAGAAATGACGATAAAATTGCTGTTTTAAACTTGCAAAAACATAGAAAAACGCTGTTTTGAACTATTCAAACTGACAAATTCATGTTTCTTTAGTGTGAAACGGCGATTTATGAGAAATGACGATAAAATTGCTGTTTTAAACTTGCAAAAACATAGAAAAACGCTGTTTTCAACTTTTCAAACTGTAAAATTCATGTTTCTTTCGTGTGAAACGGCGATTTATGAGAAATGACGATAAAATTGCTGTTTTAAACTTGCAAAAACATAGAAAAACGCTGTTTTGAACTATTCAAACTGACAAATTCATGTTTCTTTCTTGTGAAACGGCGATTTATGAGAAATGACGATAAAATTGCTGTTTTAAACTTGCAAAAACATAAAAAAAACGCTGTTTTTAACTATTTAAACTGATAAATTCAGGTTTCTTTCGTTCGAAACGGTGGATTTTTGTGAAATCACGATAAAACTGCTGTTTTAAACTTGCAAAAACATAGAAAAACGCTGTTTCCAACTATTCAAACTGATAAATTCATGTTTCTTTGGTGTGAAACGGCGATTTATGAGAAATGACGTTAAAATTGCTGTTTTAAACTTGCAAAAACATAGAAAAACGCTGTTTTTAACTATTCAAACTGATAAATTCAGGTTTCTTTCGTTCGAAACGGTGAATTTTTGTGAAATCACGATAAAACTGCTGTTTTAAACTTGCAAAAACAAAGAAAAACGCTGTTTCCAACTATTCAAACTGATAAATTCAGGTTTCTTTCGTTCGAAACGGTGGATTTTTGTGAAATCACGATAAAACTGCTGTTTTAAACTTGCAAAAACTTAGAAAACGCTGTTTTGAACTATTCAAACTGACAAATTCATGTTTCTTTCGTGTGAAACGGCGATTTATGAGAAATGACGATAAAATTGCTGTTTTAAACTTGCAAAAACATAGTAAAACGCTGTTTTGAACTATTCAAACTGACAAATTCATGTTTCTTTCGTGTGAAACGGCGATTTATGAGAAATGACGATAAAATTGCTGTTTTAAACTTGCAAAAACATAGAAAAACGCTGTTTTGAACTATTCAAACTGACAAATTCATGTTTCTTTCGTGTGAAACGGCGATTTATGAGAAATGACGATAAAATTGCTGTTTTAAACTTGCAAAAACATAGTAAAACGCTGTTTTGAACTATTCGAACTGACAAATTCATGTTTCTTTCGTGTGAAACGGCGATTTATGAGAAATGACGATAAAATTGCTGTTTTAAACTTGCAAAAACATAGAAAAACGCTGTTTTGAACTATTCAAACTGACAAATTCATGTTTCTTTCATGTGAAACGGCGATTTATGAGAAATGACGATAAAATTGCTGTTTTAAACTTGCAAAAACATAGAAAAACGCTGTTTTGAACTATTCAAACTGACAAATTCATGTTTCTTTCGTGTGAAACGGCGATTTATGAGAAATGACGATAAAATTGCTGTTTTAAACTTGCTAAAACATAGAAAAACGCTGTTTTCAACTATTCAAACTGATAAATTCATGTTTCTTTCGTGTGAAACGGCGATTTATGAGAAATGACGATAAAATTGCTGTTTTAAACTTGCAAAAACATAGAAAAACGCTGTTTTGAACTATTCAAACTGACAAATTCATGTTTCTTTCTTGTGAAACGGCGATTTATGAGAAATGACGATAAAATTGCTGTTTTAAACTTGCAAAAACATAAAAAACCCTGTTTTTAACTATTCAAACTGATAAATACAGGTTTCTTTCGTTCGAAACATTGGATTTTTGTGAAATCACGATAAAACTGCTGTTTTAAACTTGCAAAAACATAGAAAAACGCTTTTTCCAACTATTCAAACTGATAAATTCATGTTTCTTTCGTGTGAAACGGCGATTTATGAGAAATTGCTGTTTTAAACTTGCAAAAACATAGAAAAACGCTGTTTTGAACTATTCAAACTGACAAATTCATGTTCCTTTCGTGTGAAACGGAGATTTATGAGAAATGACGATAAAATTGCTGTTTTAAACTTGCAAAAACATAGAAAAACGCTGTTTTTAACTATTCAAACTGATAAATTCAGGTTTCTTTCGTGCGAAACGGCGATTTATGAGAAATGACGATAAAATTGCTGTTTTAAACTTGCAAAAACATAGAAAAACGCTGTTTTTAACAATTCAAACTGATAAATTCAGGTTTCTTTCGTTCGAAACGGTGGATTTTTGTGAAATCACAATAAAACTGCTGTTTTAAACTTGCAAAAACTTAGAAAACGCTGTTTTGAACTTTTCAAACTGACAAATTCATGTTTCTTTCGTGTGAAACGGCGATTTATGAGAAATGACGATAAAATTGCTGTTTTAAACTTGCAAAAACATAGAAAAACGCTGTTTTGAACTATTCAAACTGACAAATTCATGTTTCTTTCGTGTGAAACAGCGATTTATGAGAAATGACGATAAAATTGCTGTTTTAAACTTGCAAAAACATAGAAAAACGCTGTTTTCAACTATTCAAACTGATAAATTCATGTTTTTTTCGTGTGAAACGGCGATTTATGAGAAATGACGATAAAATTGCTGTTTTAAACTTGCAAAAACATAGAAAAACGCTGTTTTGAACTATTCAAACTGACAAATTCATGTTTCTTTCGTGTGAAACGGCGATTTATGAGAAATGACGATAAAATTGCTGTTTTAAACTTGCAAAAATATTAAAAAACGCTGTTTTTAACTATTCAAACTGATAAATTCAGGTTTCTTTCGTTCGAAACGGTGGATTTTTGTGAAATAACGATAAAACTGCTGTTTTAAACTTGCAAAAACATAGAAAAACGCTGTTTTCAACTATTCAAACTGATAAATTCATGTTTCTTTTGTGTCAAATGGCGATTTATGAGAAATGACGTTAAAATTGCTGTTTTAAACTTGCAAAAACATAGAGAAACGCTGTTTTTAACTATTCAAACTGATAAATTCAGGTTTCTTTCGTTCGAAACGGTGGAGTTTTGTGAAATCACGATAAAACTGCTGTTTTAAACTTGCAAAAACATAGAAAAACGCTGTTTTGAACTATTCAAACTGACAAATTCATGTTTCTTTCGTGTGAAACGGCGATTTATGAGAAATGACGATAAAATTGCTGTTTTAAACTTGCAAAAACATAGTAAAACGCTGTTTTGAACTATTCAAACTGACAAATTCATGTTTCTTTCGTGTGAAACGGCGATTTATGAGAAATGACGATAAAATTGCTGTTTTAAACTTGCAAAAACATAGAAAAACGCTGTTTTCAACTATTCAAACTGATAAATTCATGTTTTTTTCGTGTGAAACGGCGATTTATGAGAAATGACGATAAAACTGCTGTTTTAAACTTGCAAAAACATAGAAAAACGCTGTTTTGAACTATTCAAACTGACAAATTTATGTTTCTTTCATGTGAAACGGAGATTTATGAGAAATTACGATAAAACTGCTGTTTTAAACTTGCAAAAACATAAAAAAACGCTGTTTTTAACTATTCAAACTGATAAATTCAGGTTCTTTCGTTTGAAACGGTGGATTTTTGTGAAATCACGATAAAACTGCTGTTTTAAACTTGCAAAAACATAGAAAAACGCTGTTTCCAACTATTCAAACTGATAAATTCATGTTTCTTCCGTGTGAAACGGCGATTTATGAGAAATGACGTTAAAATTGCTGTTTTAAACTTGCAAAAACATAGAAAAACTCTGTTTTGAACTATTCAAACTGACAAATTCATGTTTCTTTCGTGTGAAACGGCGATTTATGAGAAATGACGATAAAATTGCTGTTTTGAACTTGCAAAAACATAGTAAAACGCTGTTTTGAACTATTCAAACTGACAAATTCATGTTTCTTTCGTGTGAAACGGCGATTTATGAGAAATGACGATAAAATTGCTGTTTTAAACTTGCAAAAACATAGAAAAACGCTGTTTTGAACTATTCAAACTGACAAATTCATGTTTCTTTCGTGTGAAACGGCGATTTATGAGAAATGACGATAAAATTGCTGTTTTAAACTTGCAAAAACATAGAAAATCGCTGTTTTCAACTATTCAAACTGATAAATTCATGTTTATTTCGTGTGAAACGGCGATTTATGAGAAATGACGATAAAACTGCTGATTTAAACTTGCAAAAACATAGAAAAACGCTGTTTTGAACTATTCAAACTGACAAATTTATGTTTCTTTCATGTGAAACGGAGATTTATGAGAAATGACGATAAAACTGCTGTTTTAAACTTGCAAAAACATAAAAAAACGCTGTTTTTAACTATTCAAACTGATAAATTCAGGTTCTTTCGTTCGAAACGGTGGATTTTTGTGAAATCACGATAAAACTGCTGTTTTAAACTTGCAAAAACATAGAAAAACGCTGTTTCCAACTATTCAAACTGATAAATTCATGTTTCTTCCGTGTGAAACGGCGATTTATGAGAAATGACGTTAAACTTGCAAAAACATAGAAAAACTCTGTTTTGAACTATTCAAACTGACAAATTCATGTTTCTTTCGTGTGAAACGGCGATTTATGAGAAATGACGATAAAATTGCTGTTTTGAACTTGCAAAAACATAGTAAAACGCTGTTTTGAACTATTCAAACTGACAAATTCATGTTTCTTTCGTGTGAAACGGCGATTTATGAGAAATGACGATAAAATTGCTGTTTTAAACTTGCAAAAACATAGAAAAACGCTGTTTTTAACTATTCAAACTGATAAATTCAGGTTTCTTTCGTTCGAAACGGTGGATTTTTGTGAAATCACGATAAAACTGCTATTTTAAACTTGCAAAAACATAGAAAAACGCTGTTTTGAACTATTCAAACTGACAAATTCATGTTTCTTTCGTGTGAAACGGCGATTTATGAGGAATGACGATAAAATTGCTGTTTTAAACTTGCAAAAACATAGTAACACGCTGTTTTGAACTATTCAAACTGACAAATTCATGTTTCTTTCGTGTGAAACGGCGATTTATGAGAAATGACGATAAAATTGCTGTTTTAAACTTGCAAAAACATAGAAAAACGCTGTTTTTAACTATTCAAACTGATAAATTCAGGTTTCTTTCGTTCAAAACGGTGGATTTTTGTGAAATCACGATAAAACTGCTGTTTTAAACTTGCAAAAACATAGAAAAACGCTGTTTTGAACTATTCAAACTGACAAATTCATGTTTCTTTCGTGTGAAACGGCGATTTATGAGAAATGACGATAAAATTGCTTTTTTAAACTTGCAAAAACATAATAAAACGCTGTTTTGAACTATTCAAACTGAAAAATACATGTTTCGTTCGTGTGAAACGGCGATTTATGAGAAATGACGATAAAATTGCTGTTTTAAACTTGCAAAAACATAGTAAAACGCTGTTTTGACCTATTCAAACTGACAAATTCATGTTTCTTTCGTGTAAAACGGCGATTTATGAGAAATGACGATAAAATTGCTGTTTTAAACTTGCAAAAACATAGTAACACGCTGTTTTGAACTATTCAAACTGACAAATTCATGTTTCTTTCGTGTGAAACGGCGATTTATGAGAAATGACGATAAAATTACTGTTTTAAACTTGCAAAAACATAGAAAAACTCTGTTTTGAACTATTCAAACTGACAAATTCATGTTTCTTTCGTGTGAAACGGCGATTTATGAGAAATGACGATAAAATTGCTGTTTTAAACTTGCAAAAACATAGAAAAACGCTGTTTTTAACTATTCAAACTGATAAATTCAGGTTTCTTTCGTTCAAAACGGTGGATTTTTGTGAAATCACGATAAAACTGCTGTTTTAAACTTGCAAAAACATAGAAAAACGCTGTTTTGAACTATTCAAACTGACAAATTCATGTTTCTTTCGTGTGAAACGGCGATTTATGAGAAATGACGATAAAATTGCTTTTTTAAACTTGCAAAAACATAATAAAACGCTGTTTTGAACTATTCAAACTGAAAAATACATGTTTCGTTCGTGTGAAACGGCGATTTATGAGAAATGACGATAAAATTGCTGTTTTAAACTTGCAAAAACATAGAAAAACGCTGTTTTGAACTATTCAAACTGACAAATTCATGTTTCTTTCGTGCGAAACGGCGATTTATGAGAAATGACGATAAAATTGCTGTTTTAAACTTGCAAAAACATAGTAAAACGCTGTTTTGAACTATTCAAACTGACAAATTCATGTTTCTTTCGTGTGAAACGGCGATTTATGAGAAATGACGATAAAATTGCTGTTTTAAACTTGCAAAAACATAGAAAAACGCTGTTTTGAAATATTCAAACTGACAAATTCATGTTTCTTTCGTGTGAAACGGCGATTTATGAGAAATGACGATAAAATTGCTGTTTTAAACTTGCAAAAACATAGAAAAACGCTGTTTTGAACTATTCAAACTGACAAATTCATGTTTCTTTCGTGTGAAACGGCGATTTATGAGAAATGACGATAAAATTGCTGTTTTAAACTTGCAAAAACATAGAAAAACGCTGTTTTCAACTATTCAAACTGATAAATTCATGTTTCTTTCGTGTGAAACGGCGATTTATGAGAAATGACGATAAAATTGCTGTTTTAAACTTGCAAAAACATAGAAAAACGCTGTTTTGAACTATTCAAACTGACAAATTCATGTTTCTTTCTTGTGAAACGGCGATTTATGAGAAATGACGATAAAATTGCTATTTTAAACTTGCAAAAACATAAAAAACCCTGTTTTTAACTATTCAAACTGATAAATTCAGGTTTCTTTCGTTCGAAACATTGGATTTTTGTGAAATCACGATAAAACTGCTGTTTTAAACTTGCAAAAACATAGAAAAACGCTTTTTCCAACTATTCAAACTGATAAATTCATGTTTCTTTCGTGTGAAACGGCGATTTATGAGAAATGACGATAAAATTGCTGTTTTAAACTTGCAAAAACATAGAAAAACGCTGTTTTGAACTATTCAAACTGACAAATTCATGTTTCTTTCGTGTGAAACGGCGATTTATGAGAAATGACGATAAAATTGCTGTTTTAAACTTGCAAAAACATAGAAAAACCCTGTTTTTAACTATTCAAACTGATAAATTCAGGTATCTTTCGTGCGAAACGGCGATTTATGAGAAATGACGATAAAATTGCTGTTTTAAACTTGCAAAAACATAGAAAAACGCTGTTTTGAACTATTCAAACTGACAAATTCATGTTTCTTTCGTGTGAAACGGCGATTTATGAGAAATGACGATAAAATTGCTGTTTTAAACTTGCAAAAACATAGAAAAACGCTGTTTTGAACTATTCAAACTGACAAATTCATGTTTCTTTCGTGTGAAACGGCGATTTATGAGAAATGACGATAAAATTGCTGTTTTAAACTTGCAAAAACATAGAAAAACGCTGTTTTCAACTTTTCAAACTGTAAAATTCATGTTTCTTTCGTGCGAAACGGCGATTTATGAGAAATGACGATAAAATTGCTGTTTTATACTTGCAAAAACACAGAAAAACTCTGTTTTGAACTATTCAAACTGACAAATTCATGTTTCTTTCGTGTGAAACCGGCGATTTTTAAGAAATGACGATAAAATCGCTGTGTTAAACTTGCAAAACATAGAAAAACGCTGTTTTAAAACTGAGAAATTCATGTTTCTTTCGTGTGAAACGGCGATTTATGAGAAATGACGATAAAATTGCTGTTTTAAACTTGCAAAAACATAGAAAAACGCTGTTTTGAAATATTCAAACTGACAAATTCATGTTTCTTTCGTGTGAAACGGCGATTTATGAGAAATGACGATAAAATTGCTGTTTTAAACTTGCAAAAACATAGAAAAACGCTGTTTTGAACTATTCAAACTGACAAATTCATGTTTCTTTCGTGTGAAACGGCGATTTATGAGAAATGACGATAAAATTGCTGTTTTAAACTTGCAAAAACATAGAAAAACGCTGTTTTCAACTATTCAAACTGATAAATTCATGTTTCTTTCGTGTGAAACGGCGATTTATGAGAAATGACGATAAAATTGCTGTTTTAAACTTGCAAAAACATAGAAAAACGCTGTTTTGAACTATTCAAACTGACAAATTCATGTTTCTTTCTTGTGAAACGGCGATTTATCAGAAATGACGATAAAATTGCTATTTTAAACTTGCAAAAACATAAAAAACCCTGTTTTTAACTATTCAAACTGATAAATTCAGGTTTCTTTCGTTCGAAACATTGGATTTTTGTGAAATCACGATAAAACTGCTGTTTTAAACTTGCAAAAACATAGAAAAACGCTTTTTCCAACTATTCAAACTGATAAATTCATGTTTCTTTCGTGTGAAACGGCGATTTATGAGAAATGACGATAAAATTGCTGTTTTAAACTTGCAAAAACATAGAAAAACGCTGTTTTGAACTATTCAAACTGACAAATTCATGTTTCTTTCGTGTGAAACGGCGATTTATGAGAAATGACGATAAAATTGCTGTTTTAAACTTGCAAAAACATAGAAAAACCCTGTTTTTAACTATTCAAACTGATAAATTCAGGTTTCTTTCGTGCGAAACGGCGATTTATGAGAAATGACGATAAAATTGCTGTTTTAAACTTGCAAAAACATAGAAAAACGCTGTTTTGAACTATTCAAACTGACAAATTCATGTTTCTTTCGTGTGAAACGGCGATTTATGAGAAATGACGATAAAATTGCTGTTTTAAACTTGCAAAAACATAGAAAAACGCTGTTTTGAACTATTCAAACTGACAAATTCATGTTTCTTTAGTGTGAAACGGCGATTTATGAGAAATGACGATAAAATTGCTGTTTTAAACTTGCAAAAACATAGAAAAACGCTGTTTTCAACTTTTCAAACTGTAAAATTCATGTTTCTTTCGTGTGAAACGGCGATTTATGAGAAATGACGATAAAATTGCTGTTTTAAACTTGCAAAAACATAGAAAAACGCTGTTTTGAACTATTCAAACTGACAAATTCATGTTTCTTTCTTGTGAAACGGCGATTTATGAGAAATGACGATAAAATTGCTGTTTTAAACTTGCAAAAACATAAAAAAAACGCTGTTTTTAACTATTTAAACTGATAAATTCAGGTTTCTTTCGTTCGAAACGGTGGATTTTTGTGAAATCACGATAAAACTGCTGTTTTAAACTTGCAAAAACATAGAAAAACGCTGTTTCCAACTATTCAAACTGATAAATTCATGTTTCTTTGGTGTGAAACGGCGATTTATGAGAAATGACGTTAAAATTGCTGTTTTAAACTTGCAAAAACATAGAAAAACGCTGTTTTTAACTATTCAAACTGATAAATTCAGGTTTCTTTCGTTCGAAACGGTGAATTTTTGTGAAATCACGATAAAACTGCTGTTTTAAACTTGCAAAAACAAAGAAAAACGCTGTTTCCAACTATTCAAACTGATAAATTCAGGTTTCTTTCGTTCGAAACGGTGGATTTTTGTGAAATCACGATAAAACTGCTGTTTTAAACTTGCAAAAACTTAGAAAACGCTGTTTTGAACTATTCAAACTGACAAATTCATGTTTCTTTCGTGTGAAACGGCGATTTATGAGAAATGACGATAAAATTGCTGTTTTAAACTTGCAAAAACATAGTAAAACGCTGTTTTGAACTATTCAAACTGACAAATTCATGTTTCTTTCGTGTGAAACGGCGATTTATGAGAAATGACGATAAAATTGCTGTTTTAAACTTGCAAAAACATAGAAAAACGCTGTTTTGAACTATTCAAACTGACAAATTCATGTTTCTTTCGTGTGAAACGGCGATTTATGAGAAATGACGATAAAATTGCTGTTTTAAACTTGCAAAAACATAGTAAAACGCTGTTTTGAACTATTCGAACTGACAAATTCATGTTTCTTTCGTGTGAAACGGCGATTTATGAGAAATGACGATAAAATTGCTGTTTTAAACTTGCAAAAACATAGAAAAACGCTGTTTTGAACTATTCAAACTGACAAATTCATGTTTCTTTCATGTGAAACGGCGATTTATGAGAAATGACGATAAAATTGCTGTTTTAAACTTGCAAAAACATAGAAAAACGCTGTTTTGAACTATTCAAACTGACAAATTCATGTTTCTTTCGTGTGAAACGGCGATTTATGAGAAATGACGATAAAATTGCTGTTTTAAACTTGCTAAAACATAGAAAAACGCTGTTTTCAACTATTCAAACTGATAAATTCATGTTTCTTTCGTGTGAAACGGCGATTTATGAGAAATGACGATAAAATTGCTGTTTTAAACTTGCAAAAACATAGAAAAACGCTGTTTTGAACTATTCAAACTGACAAATTCATGTTTCTTTCTTGTGAAACGGCGATTTATGAGAAATGACGATAAAATTGCTGTTTTAAACTTGCAAAAACATAAAAAACCCTGTTTTTAACTATTCAAACTGATAAATACAGGTTTCTTTCGTTCGAAACATTGGATTTTTGTGAAATCACGATAAAACTGCTGTTTTAAACTTGCAAAAACATAGAAAAACGCTTTTTCCAACTATTCAAACTGATAAATTCATGTTTCTTTCGTGTGAAACGGCGATTTATGAGAAATTGCTGTTTTAAACTTGCAAAAACATAGAAAAACGCTGTTTTGAACTATTCAAACTGACAAATTCATGTTCCTTTCGTGTGAAACGGAGATTTATGAGAAATGACGATAAAATTGCTGTTTTAAACTTGCAAAAACATAGAAAAACGCTGTTTTTAACTATTCAAACTGATAAATTCAGGTTTCTTTCGTGCGAAACGGCGATTTATGAGAAATGACGATAAAATTGCTGTTTTAAACTTGCAAAAACATAGAAAAACGCTGTTTTTAACAATTCAAACTGATAAATTCAGGTTTCTTTCGTTCGAAACGGTGGATTTTTGTGAAATCACAATAAAACTGCTGTTTTAAACTTGCAAAAACTTAGAAAACGCTGTTTTGAACTTTTCAAACTGACAAATTCATGTTTCTTTCGTGTGAAACGGCGATTTATGAGAAATGACGATAAAATTGCTGTTTTAAACTTGCAAAAACATAGAAAAACGCTGTTTTGAACTATTCAAACTGACAAATTCATGTTTCTTTCGTGTGAAACAGCGATTTATGAGAAATGACGATAAAATTGCTGTTTTAAACTTGCAAAAACATAGAAAAACGCTGTTTTCAACTATTCAAACTGATAAATTCATGTTTTTTTCGTGTGAAACGGCGATTTATGAGAAATGACGATAAAATTGCTGTTTTAAACTTGCAAAAACATAGAAAAACGCTGTTTTGAACTATTCAAACTGACAAATTCATGTTTCTTTCGTGTGAAACGGCGATTTATGAGAAATGACGATAAAATTGCTGTTTTAAACTTGCAAAAATATTAAAAAACGCTGTTTTTAACTATTCAAACTGATAAATTCAGGTTTCTTTCGTTCGAAACGGTGGATTTTTGTGAAATAACGATAAAACTGCTGTTTTAAACTTGCAAAAACATAGAAAAACGCTGTTTTCAACTATTCAAACTGATAAATTCATGTTTCTTTTGTGTCAAATGGCGATTTATGAGAAATGACGTTAAAATTGCTGTTTTAAACTTGCAAAAACATAGAGAAACGCTGTTTTTAACTATTCAAACTGATAAATTCAGGTTTCTTTCGTTCGAAACGGTGGAGTTTTGTGAAATCACGATAAAACTGCTGTTTTAAACTTGCAAAAACATAGAAAAACGCTGTTTTGAACTATTCAAACTGACAAATTCATGTTTCTTTCGTGTGAAACGGCGATTTATGAGAAATGACGATAAAATTGCTGTTTTAAACTTGCAAAAACATAGTAAAACGCTGTTTTGAACTATTCAAACTGACAAATTCATGTTTCTTTCGTGTGAAACGGCGATTTATGAGAAATGACGATAAAATTGCTGTTTTAAACTTGCAAAAACATAGAAAAACGCTGTTTTCAACTATTCAAACTGATAAATTCATGTTTTTTTCGTGTGAAACGGCGATTTATGAGAAATGACGATAAAACTGCTGTTTTAAACTTGCAAAAACATAGAAAAACGCTGTTTTGAACTATTCAAACTGACAAATTTATGTTTCTTTCATGTGAAACGGAGATTTATGAGAAATTACGATAAAACTGCTGTTTTAAACTTGCAAAAACATAAAAAAACGCTGTTTTTAACTATTCAAACTGATAAATTCAGGTTCTTTCGTTTGAAACGGTGGATTTTTGTGAAATCACGATAAAACTGCTGTTTTAAACTTGCAAAAACATAGAAAAACGCTGTTTCCAACTATTCAAACTGATAAATTCATGTTTCTTCCGTGTGAAACGGCGATTTATGAGAAATGACGTTAAAATTGCTGTTTTAAACTTGCAAAAACATAGAAAAACTCTGTTTTGAACTATTCAAACTGACAAATTCATGTTTCTTTCGTGTGAAACGGCGATTTATGAGAAATGACGATAAAATTGCTGTTTTGAACTTGCAAAAACATAGTAAAACGCTGTTTTGAACTATTCAAACTGACAAATTCATGTTTCTTTCGTGTGAAACGGCGATTTATGAGAAATGACGATAAAATTGCTGTTTTAAACTTGCAAAAACATAGAAAAACGCTGTTTTGAACTATTCAAACTGACAAATTCATGTTTCTTTCGTGTGAAACGGCGATTTATGAGAAATGACGATAAAATTGCTGTTTTAAACTTGCAAAAACATAGAAAATCGCTGTTTTCAACTATTCAAACTGATAAATTCATGTTTATTTCGTGTGAAACGGCGATTTATGAGAAATGACGATAAAACTGCTGATTTAAACTTGCAAAAACATAGAAAAACGCTGTTTTGAACTATTCAAACTGACAAATTTATGTTTCTTTCATGTGAAACGGAGATTTATGAGAAATGACGATAAAACTGCTGTTTTAAACTTGCAAAAACATAAAAAAACGCTGTTTTTAACTATTCAAACTGATAAATTCAGGTTCTTTCGTTCGAAACGGTGGATTTTTGTGAAATCACGATAAAACTGCTGTTTTAAACTTGCAAAAACATAGAAAAACGCTGTTTCCAACTATTCAAACTGATAAATTCATGTTTCTTCCGTGTGAAACGGCGATTTATGAGAAATGACGTTAAACTTGCAAAAACATAGAAAAACTCTGTTTTGAACTATTCAAACTGACAAATTCATGTTTCTTTCGTGTGAAACGGCGATTTATGAGAAATGACGATAAAATTGCTGTTTTGAACTTGCAAAAACATAGTAAAACGCTGTTTTGAACTATTCAAACTGACAAATTCATGTTTCTTTCGTGTGAAACGGCGATTTATGAGAAATGACGATAAAATTGCTGTTTTAAACTTGCAAAAACATAGAAAAACGCTGTTTTTAACTATTCAAACTGATAAATTCAGGTTTCTTTCGTTCGAAACGGTGGATTTTTGTGAAATCACGATAAAACTGCTATTTTAAACTTGCAAAAACATAGAAAAACGCTGTTTTGAACTATTCAAACTGACAAATTCATGTTTCTTTCGTGTGAAACGGCGATTTATGAGGAATGACGATAAAATTGCTGTTTTAAACTTGCAAAAACATAGTAAAACGCTGTTTTGACCTATTCAAACTGACAAATTCATGTTTCTTTTGTGTGAAACGGCGATTTATGAGAAATGACGATAAAATTGCTGTTTTAAACTTGCAAAAACATAGAAAAACGCTGTTTTGAACTATTCAAACTGACAAATTCATGTTTCTTTCGTGTGAAACGGCGATTTATGAGAAATGACGATAAAATTGCTGTTTTAAACTAGCAAAAACATAGAAAAACGCTGTTTTGAACTATTCAAACTGACAAATTTATGTTTCTTTCGTGTGAAACGGAGATTTATGAGAAATGACGATAAAACTGCTGTTTTAAACTTGCAAAAACATAAAAAAACGCTGTTTTGAACTATTCAAACTGATAAATTCAGGTTCTTTCGTTCGAAACGGTGGATTTTTGTGAAATCACGATAAAACTGCTGTTTTAAACTTGCAAAAACATAGAAAAACGCTGTTTCCAACTATTCAAACTGATAAATTCATGTTTCTTTCGTGTAAAACGGCGATTTATGTGAAATGACGTTAAAATTGCTGTTTTAAACTTGCAAAAACATAGAAAAACACTGTTTTTAACTATTCAAACTGATAAATTCAGGTTTCTTTCGTTCGAAACGGTGGATTTTTGTGAAATCACGATAAAACTGCTGTTTTAAACTTGCAAAAACATAGAAAAACGCTGTTTTGAACTATTCAAACTGACAAATTCATGTTTCTTTCGTGTGAAACGGCGATTTATGAGGAATGACGATAAAATTGCTGTTTTAAACTTGCAAAAACATAGTAAAACGCTGTTTTGACCTATTCAAACTGACAAATTCATGTTTCTTCTGTGTGAAACGGCGATTTATGAGAAATGACGATAAAATTGCTGTTTTAAACTTGCAAAAACATAGAAAAACGCTGTTTTGAACTATTCAAACTGACAAATTCATGTTTCTTTCGTGTGAAACGGCGATTTATGAGAAATGACGATAAAATTGCTGTTTTAAACTTGCAAAAACATAGAAAATCGCTGTTTTCAACTATTCAAACTGATAAATTCATGTTTTTTTCGTGTGAAACGGCGATTTATGAGAAATGACGATAAAACTGCTGATTTAAACTTGCAAAAACATAGAAAAACGCTGTTTTGAACTATTCAAACTGACAAATTTATGTTTCTTTCATGTGAAACGGAGATTTATGAGAAATGACGATAAAACTGCTGTTTTAAACTTGCAAAAACATAAAAAAACGCTGTTTTTAACTATTCAAACTGATAAATTCAGGTTCTTTCGTTCGAAACGGTGGATTTTTGTGAAATCACGATAAAACTGCTGTTTTAAACTTGCAAAAACATAGAAAAACGCTGTTTCCAACTATTCAAACTGATAAATTCATGTTTCTTCCGTGTGAAACGGCGATTTATGAGAAATGACGTTAAACTTGCAAAAACATAGAAAAACTCTGTTTTGAACTATTCAAACTGACAAATTCATGTTTCTTTCGTGTGAAACGGCGATTTATGAGAAATGACGATAAAATTGCTGTTTTGAACTTGCAAAAACATAGTAAAACGCTGTTTTGAACTATTCAAACTGACAAATTCATGTTTCTTTCGTGTGAAACGGCGATTTATGAGAAATGACGATAAAATTGCTGTTTTAAACTTGCAAAAACATAAAAAAACGCTGTTTTTAACTATTCAAACTGATAAATTCAGGTTTCTTTCGTTCGAAACGGTGGATTTTTGTGAAATCACGATAAAACTGCTGTTTTAAACTTGCAAAAACATAGAAAAACGCTGTTTTGAACTATTCAAACTGACAAATTCATGTTTCTTTCGTGTGAAACGGCGATTTATGAGGAATGACGATAAAATTGCTGTTTTAAACTTGCAAAAACATAGTAAAACGCTGTTTTGACCTATTCAAACTGACAAATTCATGTTTCTTTTATGTGAAACGGCGATTTATGAGAAATGACGATAAAATTGCTGTTTTAAACTTGCAAAAACATAGAAAAACGCTGTTTTGAACTATTCAAACTGACAAATTCATGTTTCTTTCGTGTGAAACGGCGATTTATGAGAAATGACGATAAAATTTCTGTTTTAAACTAGCAAAAACATAGAAAAACGCTGTTTTGAACTATTCAAACTGACAAATTTATGTTTCTTTCGTGTGAAACGGAGATTTATGAGAAATGACGATAAAACTGCTGTTTTAAACTTGCAAAAACATAAAAAAACGCTGTTTTTAACTATTCAAACTGATAAATTCAGGTTCTTTCGTTCGAAACGGTGGATTTTTGTGAAATCACGATAAAACTGCTGTTTTAAACTTGCAAAAACATAGAAAAACGCTGTTTCCAACTATTCAAACTGATAAATTCATGTTTCTTTCGTGTAAAACGGCGATTTATGAGAAATGACGTTAAAATTGCTGTTTTAAACTTGCAAAAACATAGAAAAACGCTGTTTTTAACTATTCAAACTGATAAATTCAAGTTTCTTTTGTTCGAAACGGTGAATTTTTGTGAAATCACGATAAAACTGCTGTTTTAAACTTGCAAAAACATAGAAAAACGCTGTTTTGAACTATTCAAACTGACAAATTCATGTTTCTTTCGTGTGAAACGGCGATTTATGAGAAATGACGATAAAATTGCTGTTTTAAACTTGCAAAAACATAGAAAAACGCTGTTTTGAACTATTCAAACTGACAAATTCATGTTTCTTTCGTGTGAAACGGCGATTTATGAGAAATGACGATAAAATTGCTGTTTTAAACTTGCAAAAACATAGAAAAAACGCTGTTTTCAGCTATTCAAACTGATAAATTCATGTTTCTTTCGTGTGAAACGGCGATTTATGAGAAATGACGATAAAATTGCTGTTTTAAACTTGCAAAAACATAGAAAAACGCTGTTTTGAACTATTCAAACTGACAAATTCATGTTTCTTTCGTGTGAAACGGCGATTTATGAGAAATGACGATAAAATTGCTGTTTTAAACTTGCAAAAACATAGAAAAACGCTTTTTTTTAACTATTCAAACTGATAAATTCAGGTTTCTTTCGTGCGAAACGGCGATTTATGAGAAATGACGATAAAATTGCTGTTTTAAACTTGCAAAAACATAGAAAAACGCTGTTTTTAACTATTCAAACTGATAAATTCAGGTTTCTTTCGTGCGAAACGGCGATTTATGAGAAATGACGATAAAACTGCTGTTTTAAACTTGCAAAAACATAGAAAAACGCTGTTTCCAACTATTCAAACTGATAAATTCATGTTTCTTTCGTGTCAAACGGCGATTTATGAGAAATGACGTTAAAATTGCTGTTTTAAACTTGCAAAAACATAGAGAAACGCTGTTTTTAACTATTCAAACTGATAAATTCAGGTTTCTTTCGTTCGAAACGGTGGATTTTTGTGAAATCACAATAAAACTGCTGTTTTAAACTTGCAAAAACATAGAAAAACGCTGTTTTGAACTATTCAAACTGTCAAATTCATGTTTCTTTCGTGTGAAACGGCGATTTATGAGAAATGACGATAAAATTGCTGTTTTAAACTTGCAAAAACATAATAAAACGCTGTTTTTAACTATTCAAACTGATAAATTCAGGTTTCTTTCGTGCGAAACGGCAATTTATGAGAAATGACGATAAAATTGCTGTTTTAAACTTGCAAAAACATAGAAAAACGCTGTTTTTAACTATTCAAACTGATAAATTCAGGTTTCTTTCGTTCGAAACGGTGGATTTTTGTGAAATCACGATAAAACTGCTGTTTTAAACTTGCGAAAACATAGAAAAACGCTGTTTTGAACTATTCAAACTGACAAATTCATGTTTCTTTCGTGTGAAACGGCGATTTATGAGAAATGACGATAAAATTGCTGTTTTAAACTTGCAAAAACATAGTAAAACGCTGTTTTGAACTATTCAAACTGACAAATTCATGTTTCTTTCGTGTGAAACGGCGATTTATGAGAAATGACGATAAAATTGCTGTTTTAAACTTGCAAAAACATAGAAAAACGCTGTTTTTAACTATTCAAACTGATAAATTCAGGTTTCTTTCGTTCTAAACGGTGGATTTTTGTGAAATCACGATAAAACTGCTGTTTTAAACTTGCAAAAACATAGAAAAACGCTGTTTTGAACTATTCAAACTGACAAATTCATGTTTTTTCGTGTGAAACGGCGATTTATGAGGAATGACGATAAAATTGCTGTTTTAAACTTGCAAAAACATAGTAAAACGCTGTTTTGACCTATTCAAACTGACAAATTCATGTTTCTTTCGTGTGAAACGGCGATTTATGAGAAATGACGATAAAATTGCTGTTTTAAACTTGCAAAAACATATAAAAACGCTGTTTTGAACTATTCAATCTGACAAATTCATGTTTCTTTCGTGTGAAACGGCGATTTATGAGAAATGACGATAAAATTGCTGTTTTAAACTAGCAAAAACATAGAAAAACGCTGTTTTGAACTATTCAAACTGACAAATTTATGTTTCTTTCGTGTGAAACGGAGATTTATGAGAAATGACGATAAAACTGCTGTTTTAAACTTGCAAAAACATAAAAAAACGCTGTTTTTAACTATTCAAACTGATAAATTCAGGTTCTTTCGTTCGAAACGGTGGATTTTTGTGAAATCACGATAAAACTGCTGTTTTAAACTTGCAAAAACATAGAAAAACGCTGTTTCCAACTATTCAAACTGATAAATTCATGTTTCTTTCGTGTGAAACGGAGATTTATGAGAAATGACGTTAAAATTGCTGTTTTAAACTTGCAAAAACATAGAAAAACGCTGTTTTTAACTATTCAAACTGATAAATTCAAGTTTCTTTTGTTCGAAACGGTGGATTTTTGTGAAATCACGATAAAACTGCTGTTTTAAACTTGCAAAAACATAGAAAAACGCTGTTTTGAACTATTCAAACTGACAAATTCATGTTTCTTTCGTGTGAAACGGCGATTTATGAGATATGACGATAAAATTGCTGTTTTAAACTTGCAAAAACATATAAAAACGCTGTTTTGAACTATTCAATCTGACAAATTCATGTTTCTTTCGTGTGAAACGGCGATTTATGAGAAATGACGATAAAATTGCTGTTTTAAACTAGCAAAAACATAGAAAAACGCTGTTTTGAACTATTCAAACTGACAAATTTATGTTTCTTTCGTGTGAAACGGAGATTTATGAGAAATGACGATAAAACTGCTGTTTTAAACTTGCAAAAACATAAAAAAAACGCTGTTTTTAACTATTCAAACTGATAAATTCAGGTTCTTTCGTTCGAAACGGTGGATTTTTGTGAAATCACGATAAAACTGCTGTTTTAAACTTGCAAAAACATAGAAAAACGCTGTTTCCAACTATTCAAACTGATAAATTCATGTTTCTTTCGTGTGAAACGGAGATTTATGAGAAATGACGTTAAAATTGCTGTTTTAAACTTGCAAAAACATAGAAAAAACGCTGTTTTTAACTATTCAAACTGATAAATTCAAGTTTCTTTTGTTCGAAACGGTGGATTTTTGTGAAATCACGATAAAACTGCTGTTTTAAACTTGCAAAAACATAGAAAAACGCTGTTTTGAACTATTCAAACTGACAAATTCATGTTTCTTTCGTGTGAAACGGCGATTTATGAGATATGACGATAAAATTGCTGTTTTAAACTTGCAAAAACATAGAAAAACGCTGTTTTGAACTATTCAAACTGACAAATTCATGTTTCTTTCGTGTGAAACGGCGATTTATGAGAAATGACGATAAAATTGCTGTTTTAAACTAGCAAAAACATAGAAAAACGCTGTTTTGAACTATTCAAACTGACAAATTTATGTTTCTTTCGTGTGAAACGGAGATTTATGAGAAATGACGATAAAACTGCTGTTTTAAACTTGCAAAAACATAAAAAAACGCGGTTTTTAACTATTCAAACTGATAAATTCAGGTTCTTTCGTTCGAAACGGTGGATTTTTGTGAAATCACGATAAAACTGCTGTTTTAAACTTGCAAAAACATAGAAAAACGCTGTTTCCAACTATTCAAACTGATAAATTCATGTTTCTTTCGTGTAAAACGGCGATTTATGAGAAATGACGTTAAAATTGCTGTTTTAAACTTGCAAAAACATAGAAAAACGCTGTTTTTAACTATTCAAACTGATAAATTCAAGTTTCTTTTGTTCGAAACGGTGGATTTTTGTGAAATCACGATAAAACTGCTGTTTTAAACTTGCAAAAACATAGAAAAACGCTGTTTTGAACTATTCAAACTGACAAATTCATGTTTCTTTCGTGTGAAACGGCGATTTATGAGAAATGACGATAAAATTGCTGTTTTAAACTTGCAAAAACATAGAAAAACGCTGTTTTTAACTATTCAAACTGATAAATTCAGGTTTCTTTCGTGCGAAACGGCGATTTATGAGAAATGACGATAAAATTGCTGTTTTAAACTTGCAAAAACATAGAAAAACGCTGTTTTTAACTATTCAAACTGATAAATTCAGGTTTCTTTCGTGCGAAACGGCGATTTATGAGAAATGACGATAAAACTGCTGTTTTAAACTTGCAAAAACATAGAAAAACGCTGTTTCCAACTATTCAAACTGATAAATTCATGTTTCTTTCGTGTCAAACGGCGATTTATGAGAAATGACGTTAAAATTGCTGTTTTAAACTTGCAAAAACATAGAGAAACGCTGTTTTTAACTATTCAAACTGATAAATTCAGGTTTCTTTCGTTCGAAACGGTGGATTTTTGTGAAATCACAATAAAACTGCTGTTTTAAACTTGCAAAAACATAGAAAAACGCTGTTTTGAACTATTCAAACTGTCAAATTCATGTTTCTTTCGTGTGAAACGGCGATTTATGAGAAATGACGATAAAATTGCTGTTTTAAACTTGCAAAAACATAATAAAACGCTGTTTTTAACTATTCAAACTGATAAATTCAGGTTTCTTTCGTGCGAAACGGCAATTTATGAGAAATGACGATAAAATTGCTGTTTTAAACTTGCAAAAACATAGAAAAACGCTGTTTTTAACTATTCAAACTGATAAATTCAGGTTTCTTTCGTTCGAAACGGTGGATTTTTGTGAAATCACGATAAAACTGCTGTTTTAAACTTGCGAAAACATAGAAAAAACGCTGTTTTGAACTATTCAAACTGACAAATTCATGTTTCTTTCGTGTGAAACGGCGATTTATGAGAAATGACGATAAAATTGCTGTTTTAAACTTGCAAAAACATAGTAAAACGCTGTTTTGAACTATTCAAACTGACAAATTCATGTTTCTTTCGTGTGAAACGGCGATTTATGAGAAATGACGATAAAATTGCTGTTTTAAACTTGCAAAAACATAGAAAAACGCTGTTTTTAACTATTCAAACTGATAATTTCAGGTTTCTTTCGTTCTAAACGGTGGATTTTTGTGAAATCACGATAAAACTGCTGTTTTAAACTTGCAAAAACATAGAAAAACGCTGTTTTGAACTATTCAAACTGACAAATTCATGTTTCTTTCGTGTGAAACGGCGATTTATGAGGAATGACGATAAAATTGCTGTTTTAAACTTGCAAAAACATAGTAAAACGCTGTTTTGACCTATTCAAACTGACAAATTCATGTTTCTTTCGTGTGAAACGGCGATTTATGAGAAATGACGATAAAATTGCTGTTTTAAACTTGCAAAAACATATAAAAACGCTGTTTTGAACTATTCAAACTGACAAATTCATGTTTCTTTCGTGTGAAACGGCGATTTATGAGAAATGACGATAAAATTGCTGTTTTAAACTAGCAAAAACATAGAAAAACGCTGTTTTGAACTATTCAAACTGACAAATTTATGTTTCTTTCGTGTGAAACGGAGATTTATGAGAAATGACGATAAAACTGCTGTTTTAAACTTGCAAAAACATAAAAAAACGCTGTTTTTAACTATTCAAACTGATAAATTCAGGTTCTTTCGTTCGAAACGGTGGATTTTTGTGAAATCACGATAAAACTGCTGTTTTAAACTTGCAAAAACATAGAAAAACGCTGTTTCCAACTATTCAAACTGATAAATTCATGTTTCTTTCGTGTGAAACGGAGATTTATGAGAAATGACGTTAAAATTGCTGTTTTAAACTTGCAAAAACATAGAAAAACGCTGTTTTTAACTATTCAAACTGATAAATTCAAGTTTCTTTTGTTCGAAACGGTGGATTTTTGTGAAATCACGATAAAACTGCTGTTTTAAACTTGCAAAAACATAGAAAAACGCTGTTTTGAACTATTCAAACTGACAAATTCATGTTTCTTTCGTGTGAAACGGCGATTTATGAGATATGACGATAAAATTGCTGTTTTAAACTTGCAAAAACATAGAAAAACGCTGTTTTGAACTATTCAAACTGACAAATTCATGTTTCTTTCGTGTGAAACGGCGATTTATGAGAAATGACGATAAAATTGCTGTTTTAAACTTGCAAAAACATAGAAAAACGCTGTTTTCAACTATTCAAACTGATAAATTCATGTTTCTTTCGTGTGAAACGGCGATTTATGAGAAATGACGATAAAATTGCTGTTTTAAACTTGCAAAAACATAGAAAAACGCTGTTTTGAACTATTCAAACTGACAAATTCATGTTTCTTTAGTGTGAAACGGCGATTTATGAGAAATGACGATAAAATTGCTGTTTTAAACTTGCAAAAACATAGAAAAAACGCTTTTTTCAACTATTCAAACTGATAAATTCAGGTTATTTTCGTGCGAAACGGCGATTTATGAGAAATGACGATAAAATTGCTGTTTTAAACTTGCAAAAACATAGAAAAACGCTGTTTTTAACTATTCAAACTGATAAATTCAGGTTTCTTTCGTTCGAAACGGTGGATTTTTGTGAAATCACGATTAAACTGCTGTTTTAAACTTGCAAAAACATAGAAAAACGCTGTTTTGAACTATTCAAACTGACAAATTCATGTTTCTTTCGTGTGAAACGGCGATTTATGAGAAATGACGATAAAATTGCTGTTTTAAACTTGCAAAAACATAGTAAAACGCTGTTTTGACTTATTCAAACTGAAAAATTCATGTTTCTTTCGTGTGAAACGGCGATTTATGAGAAATGACGATAAAATTGCTGTTTTAAACTTGCAAAAACATAGAAAAACGCTGTTTTGAACTATTCAAACTGACATTTCATGTTTCTTTCGTGTGAAACGGCGATTTATGAGAAATGACGATAAAATTGCTGTTTTAAACTAGCAAAAACATAGAAAAACGCTGTTTTGAACTATTCAAACTGACAAATTCATGTTTCTTTCGTGTGAAACGGAGATTTATGAGAAATGACGATAAAATTGCTGTTTTAAACTTGCAAAAACATAAAAAAACGCTGTTTTTAACTATTCAAACTGATAAATTCAGGTTTCTTTCGTTCGAAACCGTGGATTTTTGTGAAATCACGATAAAACTGCTGTTTTAAACTTGCAAAAACATAGAAAAACGCTGTTTTGAACTATTAAACTGACAAATTCATGTTTCTTTCGTGTGAAACGGCGATTATAAGAAATGACGATAAAATTGCTGTTTTAAACTTGCAAAAACATAGAAACACGCTGTTTTGAACTATTCAAATTGACAAATTCATGTTTCTTTCGTGTGAAACGGCGATTTATGAGAAATGACGATGAAATTGCTGTTTTAAACTTGCAAAAACATAGAAAAACGCTGTTTTCAACTATTCAAACTGATAAATTCATGTTTCTTTCGTGTGAAACGGCGATTTATGAGTTATGACGATAAAATTGCTTTTTTAAACTTGCAAAAACATAATAAAACGCTGTTTTGAACTATTCAAACTGACAAATACATGTTTCGTTCGTGTGAAACGGCGATTTATGAGAAATGACGATAAAATTACTGTTTTAAACTTGCAAAAACATAGAAAAACTCTGTTTTGAACTATTCAAACTGACAAATTCATGTTTCTTTCATGTGAAACGGCGATTTATGAGAAATGACGATAAAATTGCTGTTTTAAACTTGCAAAAACATAGAAAAACGCTGTTTTGAACTATTCAAACTAACAAATTCATGTTTCTTTCGTGTGAAACGGCGATTTATGAGAAATGACGATAAAATTGCTGTTTTAAACTTGCAAAAACATAGTAAAAACGCTGTTTTGACCTATTCAAACTGACAAATTCATGTTTCTTTCGTGTGAAACGGCGATTTATGAGAAATGACGATAAAATTGCTGTTTTAAACTTGCAAAAACATAGAAAAACGCTGTTTTGAAATATTCAAACTGACAAATTCATGTTTCTTTCGTGTGAAACGGCGATTTATGAGAAATGACGATAAAATTGCTGTTTTAAACTAGCAAAAACATAGAAAAACGCTGTTTTGAACTATTCAAACTGACAAATTCATGTTTCTTTCGTGTGAAACGGAGATTTATGAGAAATGACGATAAAATTGCTGTTTTAAACTTGCAAAAACATAGAAAAACGCTTTTTTCAACTATTCAAACTGATAAATTCAGGTTATTTTCGTGCGAAACGGCGATTTATGAGAAATGACGATAAAATTGCTGTTTTAAACTTGCAAAAACATAGAAAAACGCTGTTTTTAACTATTCAAACTGATAAATTCAGGTTTCTTTCGTTCGAAACGGTGGATTTTTGTGAAATCACGATTAAACTGCTGTTTTAAACTTGCAAAAACATAGAAAAACGCTGTTTTGAACTATTCAAACTGACAAATTCATGTTTCTTTCGTGTGAAACGGCGATTTATGAGAAATGACGATAAAATTGCTGTTTTAAACTTGCAAAAACATAGTAAAACGCTGTTTTGACTTATTCAAACTGAAAAATTCATGTTTCTTTCGTGTGAAACGGCGATTTATGAGAAATGACGATAAAATTGCTGTTTTAAACTTGCAAAAACATAGAAAAAACGCTGTTTTGAACTATTCAAACTGACATTTCATGTTTCTTTCGTGTGAAACGGCGATTTATGAGAAATGACGATAAAATTGCTGTTTTAAACTAGCAAAAACATAGAAAAACGCTGTTTTGAACTATTCAAACTGACAAATTCATGTTTCTTTCGTGTGAAACGGAGATTTATGAGAAATGACGATAAAATTGCTGTTTTAAACTTGCAAAAACATAAAAAAACGCTGTTTTTAACTATTCAAACTGATAAATTCAGGTTTCTTTCGTTCGAAACCGTGGATTTTTGTGAAATCACGATAAAACTGCTGTTTTAAACTTGCAAAAACATAGAAAAACGCTGTTTTGAACTATTAAACTGACAAATTCATGTTTCTTTCGTGTGAAACGGCGATTATAAGAAATGACGATAAAATTGCTGTTTTAAACTTGCAAAAACATAGAAACACGCTGTTTTGAACTATTCAAATTGACAAATTCATGTTTCTTTCGTGTGAAACGGCGATTTATGAGAAATGACGATGAAATTGCTGTTTTAAACTTGCAAAAACATAGAAAAACGCTGTTTTCAACTATTCAAACTGATAAATTCATGTTTCTTTCGTGTGAAACGGCGATTTATGAGTTATGACGATAAAATTGCTTTTTTAAACTTGCAAAAACATAATAAAACGCTGTTTTGAACTATTCAAACTGACAAATACATGTTTCGTTCGTGTGAAACGGCGATTTATGAGAAATGACGATAAAATTACTGTTTTAAACTTGCAAAAACATAGAAAAACTCTGTTTTGAACTATTCAAACTGACAAATTCATGTTTCTTTCATGTGAAACGGCGATTTATGAGAAATGACGATAAAATTGCTGTTTTAAACTTGCAAAAACATAGAAAAACGCTGTTTTGAACTATTCAAACTAACAAATTCATGTTTCTTTCGTGTGAAACGGCGATTTATGAGAAATGACGATAAAATTGCTGTTTTAAACTTGCAAAAACATAGTAAAACGCTGTTTTTGACCTATTCAAACTGACAAATTCATGTTTCTTTCGTGTGAAACGGCGATTTATGAGAAATGACGATAAAATTGCTGTTTTAAACTTGCAAAAACATAGAAAAACGCTGTTTTGAAATATTCAAACTGACAAATTCATGTTTCTTTCATGTGAAACGGCGATTTATGAGAAATGACGATAAAATTGCTGTTTTAAACTAGCAAAAACATAGAAAAACGCTGTTTTGAACTATTCAAACTGACAAATTCATGTTTCTTTCGTGTGAAACGGAGATTTATGAGAAATGACGATAAAACTGCTGTTTTAAACTTGCAAAAACATAAAAAAACGCTGTTTTTAACTATTCAAACTGATAAATTCAGGTTCTTTCGTTCGAAACGGTGGATTTTTGTGAAATCACGATAAAACTGCTGTTTTAAACTTGCAAAAACATAGAAAAACGCTGTTTTGAACTATTCAAACTGACAAATTCATGTTTCTTTCGTGTGAAACGGCGATTTATGAGAAATGACGATAAAATTGCTGTTTTAAACTTGCAAAAACATAGAAAAACGCTGTTTTGAACTATTCAAACTGACAAATTCATGTTTCTTTCGTGTGAAACGGCGATTTATGAGAAATGACGATAAAATTGCTGTTTTAAACTTGCAAAAACATAGAAAAACGCTGTTTTCAGCTATTCAAACTGATAAATTCATGTTTCTTTCGTGTGAAACGGCGATTTATGAGAAATGACGATAAAATTGCTGTTTTAAACTTGCAAAAACATAGAAAAACGCTGTTTTGAACTATTCAAACTGACAAATTCATGTTTCTTTCGTGTGAAACGGCGATTTATGAGAAATGACGATAAAATTGCTGTTTTAAACTTGAAAAAACATAGAAAAACGCTTTTTTTAACTATTCAAACTGATAAATTCAGGTTTCTTTCGTGCGAAACGGCGATTTATGAGAAATGACGATAAAATTGCTGTTTTAAACTTGCAAAAACATAGAAAAACGTTGTTTTTAACTATTCAAACTGATAAATTCAGGTTTCTTTCGTGCGAAACGGCGATTTATGAGAAATGACGATAAAACTGCTGTTTTAAACTTGCAAAAACATAGAAAAACGCTGTTTTCAACTATTCAAACTGATAAATTCATGTTTCTTTCGTGTGAAACGGCGATTTATGAGAAATGACGATAAAATTGCTTTTTTAAACTTGCAAAAACATAATAAAACGCTGTTTTGAACTATTCAAACTGACAAATACATGTTTCGTTCGTGTGAAACGGCGATTTATGAGAAATGACGATAAAATTACTGTTTTAAACTTGCAAAAACATAGAAAAACTCTGTTTTGAACTATTCAAACTGACAAATTCATGTATCTTTCATATGAAACGGCGATTTATGAGAAATGACGATAAAATTGCTGTTTTAAACTTGCAAAAACATAGTAAAACGCTGTTTTGACCTATTCAAACTGACAAATTCATGTTTCTTTCGTGTAAAACGGCGATTTATGAGAAATGACGATAAAATTGCTGTTTTAAACTTGCAAAAACATAGTAACACGCTGTTTTGAACTATTCAAACTGACAAATTCATGTTTCTTTCGTGTGAAACGGCGATTTATGAGAAATGACGATAAAATTGCTGTTTTAAACTTGCAAAAACATAGAAAAACGCTGTTTTTAACTATTCAAACTGATAAATTCAGGTTTCTTTCGTTCAAAACGGTGGATTTTTGTGAAATCACGATAAAACTGCTGTTTTAAACTTGCAAAAACATAGAAAAACGCTGTTTTGAACTATTCAAACTGACAAATTCATGTTTCTTTCGTGTGAAACGGCGATTTATGAGAAATGACGATAAAATTGCTTTTTTAAACTTGCAAAAACATAATAAAACGCTGTTTTGAACTATTCAAACTGAAAAATACATGTTTCGTTCGTGTGAAACGGCGATTTATGAGAAATGACGATAAAATTGCTGTTTTAAACTTGCAAAAACATAGAAAAACGCTGTTTTGAACTATTCAAACTAACAAATTCATGTTTCTTTCGTGTGAAACGGCGATTTATGAGAAATGACGATAAAATTGCTGTTTTAAACTTGCAAAAACATAGTAAACCGCTGTTTTGACCTATTCAAACTGACAAATTCATGTTTCTTTCGTGTGAAACGGCGATTTATGAGAAATGACGATAAAATTGCTGTTTTAAACTTGCAAAAACATAAAAAAACGCTGTTTTGAACTATTCAAACTGACAAATTCATGTTTCTTTCGTGTGAAACGGCGATTTATGAGAAATAACGATAAAATTGCTGTTTTAAACTAGCAAAAACATAGAAAAACGCTGTTTTGAACTATTCAAACTGACAAATTCATGTTTCTTTCGTGTGAAACGGAGATTTATGAGAAATGACGATAAAACTGCTGTTTTAAACTTGCAAAAACATAAAAAAACGCTGTTTTTAACTATTCAAACTGATAAATTCAGGTTCTTTCGTTCGAAACGGTGGATTTTTGTGAAATCACGATAAAACTACTGTTTTAAACTTGCAAAAACATAGAAAAACGCTGTTTTGAACTATTCAAACTGACAAATTCATGTTTCTTTCGTGTGAAACGGCGATTTATGAGAAATGACGATAAAATTGCTGTTTTAAACTTGCAAAAACATAGAAAAACGCTGTTTTGAACTATTCAAACTGACAAATTCATGTTTCTTTCGTGTGAAACGGCGATTTATGAGAAATGACGATAAAATTGCTGTTTTAAACTTGCAAAAACATAGAAAAACGCTGTTTTCAGCTATTCAAACTGATAAATTCATGTTTCTTTCGTGTGAAACGGCGATTTATGAGAAATGACGATAAAATTGCTGTTTTAAACTTGCAAAAACATAGAAAAACGCTGTTTTGAACTATTCAAACTGACAAATTCATGTTTCTTTCGTGTGAAACGGCGATTTATGAGAAATGACGATAAAATTGCTGTTTTAAACTTGCAAAAACATAGAAAAACGCTTTTTTTAACTATTCAAACTGATAAATTCAGGTTTCTTTCGTGCGAAACGGCGATTTATGAGAAATGACGATAAAATTGCTGTTTTAAACTTGCAAAAACATAGAAAAACGTTGTTTTTAACTATTCAAACTGATAAATTCAGGTTTCTTTCGTGCGAAACGGCGATTTATGAGAAATGACGATAAAACTGCTGTTTTAAACTTGCAAAAACATAGAAAAACGCTGTTTCCAACTATTCAAACTGATAAATTCATGTTTCTTTCGTGTCAAACGGCGATTTATGAGAAATGACGTTAAAATTGCTGTTTTAAACTTGCAAAAACATAGAGAAACGCTGTTTTTAACTATTCAAACTGATAAATTCAGGTTTCTTTCGTTCGAAACGGTGGATTTTTGTGAAATCACGATAAAACTGCTGTTTTAAACTTGCAAAAACATAGAAAAACGCTGTTTTGAACTATTCAAACTGACGAATTCATGTTTCTTTCGTGTGAAACGGAGATTTATGAGAAACGACGATAAAATTGCTGTTTTTAACTTGCAAAAACATAAAAAAACGCTGTTTTTAACTATTCAAACTGATAAATTCAGGTTTCTTTCGTTCGAAACGGTGGATTTTTGTGAAATCACGATAAAACTGCTGTTTTAAACTTGCAAAAACATAGAAAAACGCTGTTTCCAACTATTCAAACTGACAAATTCATGTTTCTTTCGTGTAAAACGGCGATTTATGAGAAATGACGATAAAATTGCTGTTTTAAACTTGCAAAAACATAGTAACACGCTGTTTTGAACTATTCAAACTGACAAATTCATGTTTCTTTCGTGTGAAACGGCGATTTATGAGAAATGACGATAAAATTGCTGTTTTAAACTTGCAAAAACATAGAAAAACGCTGTTTTTAACTATTCAAACTGATAAATTCAGGTTTCTTTCGTTCAAAACGGTGGATTTTTGTGAAATCACGATAAAACTGCTGTTTTAAACTTGCAAAAACATAGAAAAACGCTGTTTTGAACTATTCAAACTGACAAATTCATGTTTCTTTCGTGTGAAACGGCGATTTATGAGAAATGACGATAAAATTGCTTTTTTAAACTTGCAAAAACATAATAAAACGCTGTTTTGAACTATTCAAACTGAAAAATACATGTTTCGTTCGTGTGAAACGGCGATTTATGAGAAATGACGATAAAATTGCTGTTTTAAACTTGCAAAAACATAGAAAAACGCTGTTTTGAACTATTCAAACTAACAAATTCATGTTTCTTTCGTGTGAAACGGCGATTTATGAGAAATGACGATAAAATTGCTGTTTTAAACTTGCAAAAACATAGTAAACCGCTGTTTTGACCTATTCAAACTGACAAATTCATGTTTCTTTCGTGTGAAACGGCGATTTATGAAAAATGACGATAAAATTGCTGTTTTAAACTTGCAAAAACATAAAAAAACGCTGTTTTGAACTATTCAAACTGACAAATTCATGTTTCTTTCGTGTGAAACGGCGATTTATGAGAAATAACGATAAAATTGCTGTTTTAAACTAGCAAAAACATAGAAAAACGCTGTTTTGAACTATTCAAACTGACAAATTCATGTTTCTTTCGTGTGAAACGGAGATTTATGAGAAATGACGATAAAACTGCTGTTTTAAACTTGCAAAAACATAAAAAAACGCTGTTTTTAATTATTCAAACTGATAAATTCAGGTTCTTTCGTTCGAAACGGTGGATTTTTGTGAAATCACGATAAAACTACTGTTTTAAACTTGCAAAAACATAGAAAAACGCTGTTTTGAACTATTCAAACTGACAAATTCATGTTTCTTTCGTGTGAAACGGCGATTTATGAGAAATGACGATAAAATTGCTGTTTTAAACTTGCAAAAACATAGAAAAACGCTGTTTTGAACTATTCAAACTGACAAATTCATGTTTCTTTCGTGTGAAACGGCGATTTATGAGAAATGACGATAAAATTGCTGTTTTAAACTTGCAAAAACATAGAAAAACGCTGTTTTCAGCTATTCAAACTGATAAATTCATGTATCTTTCGTGTGAAACGGCGATTTATGAGAAATGACGATAAAATTGCTGTTTTAAACTTGCAAAAACATAGAAAAACGCTGTTTTGAACTATTCAAACTGACAAATTCATGTTTCTTTCGTGTGAAACGGCGATTTATGAGAAATGACGATAAAATTGCTGTTTTAAACTTGCAAAAACATAGAAAAACGCTTTTTTTAACTATTCAAACTGATAAATTCAGGTTTCTTTCGTGCGAAACGGCGATTTATGAGAAATGACGATAAAATTGCTGTTTTAAACTTGCAAAAACATAGAAAAACGTTGTTTTTAACTATTCAAACTGATAAATTCAGGTTTCTTTCGTGCGAAACGGCGATTTATGAGAAATGACGATAAAACTGCTGTTTTAAACTTGCAAAAACATAGAAAAACGCTGTTTCCAACTATTCAAACTGATAAATTCATGTTTCTTTCGTGTCAAACGGCGATTTATGAGAAATGACGTTAAAATTGCTGTTTTAAACTTGCAAAAACATAGAGAAACGCTGTTTTTAACTATTCAAACTGATAAATTCAGGTTTCTTTCGTTCGAAACGGTGGATTTTTGTGAAATCACGATAAAACTGCTGTTTTAAACTTGCAAAAACATAGAAAAACGCTGTTTTGAACTATTCAAACTGACGAATTCATGTTTCTTTCGTGTGAAACGGAGATTTATGAGAAACGACGATAAAATTGCTGTTTTTAACTTGCAAAAACATAAAAAAACGCTGTTTTTAACTATTCAAACTGATAAATTCAGGTTTCTTTCGTTCGAAACGGTGGATTTTTGTGAAATCACGATTAAACTGCTGTTTTAAACTTGCAAAAACATAGAAAAACGCTGTTTTGAACTATTCAAACTGACAAATTCATGTTTCTTTCGTGTGAAACGGCGATTTATGAGAAATGACGATAAAATTGCTGTTTTAAACTTGCAAAAACATAGTAAAACGCTGTTTTGACTTATTCAAACTGAAAAATTCATGTTTCTTTCGTGTGAAACGGCGATTTATGAGAAATGACGATAAAATTGCTGTTTTAAACTTGCAAAAACATAGAAAAACGCTGTTTTGAACTATTCAAACTGACAAATTCATGTTTCTTTCGTGTGAAACGGCGATTTATGAGAAATGACGATAAAATTGCTGTTTTAAACTAGCAAAAACATAGAAAAACGCTGTTTTGAACTATTCAAACTGACAAATTCATGTTTCTTTCGTGTGAAACGGAGATTTATGAGAAATGACGATAAAATTGCTGTTTTAAACTTGCAAAAACATAAAAAAACGCTGTTTTTAACTATTCAAACTGATAAATTCAGGTTTCTTTCGTTCGAAACCGTGGATTTTTGTGAAATCACGATAAAACTGCTGTTTTAAACTTGCAAAAACATAGAAAAACGCTGTTTTGAACTATTAAACTGACAAATTCATGTTTCTTTCGTGTGAAACGGCGATTTATGAGAAATGACGATAAAATTGCTGTTTTAAACTTGCAAAAACATAGAAAAACGCTGTTTTGAACTATTCAAATTGAC